>QRFJ01000432.1:0-58183 GCA_006176705.1 Cocos nucifera
TGTTGCTATAGCATGTTCATTGTAGAAACTGGATTTTACCATTCAACGACTTGAGGAATTTTTATTATTTCGTACCCAACTCGGGTAGTGGATAGAGAGAGTAGACGTCCCCGTTATGATGATCATGAGAATTCAATAGTCTAGAACAGCCCTCGATGGCCTGGCAGAAGTAAATAATGGAAAGAGTCCTATTTAGATTCACATTCGACTTGATAATCGAATGATACATTCATATACAGAAACTAAGGTTTGTGACGAGTTCACCTTAACCCTAATCTGATTGGGGCTCAAGATAGAAGAACTTAATACATAGTAGCTGCACCAAGAGGTTCACATTCAGCTCTGATGGGTTGCCACCATATACTGCTAGGTGTCACTGGTGGATTTTGGAGAACAGAGTCATGCAGCCAAGTATCAAGTTACTAAATGACTATTCAAGGCTGAAATGCATGATGGGTAGTCAGTTCGGAGATCATGTGATGATGATCAAGGACTTTGGAAGAGCTGAGAGCTCAGAGTTGAAGCTGGACTTGGATTTGCGAGGAATGATATAATTCTATAATTCTTGACTGATGCATATGGGCAGTTCATCATGAACTACCATATGCATAAACTTCAAAATTCTCTAGCCGAGCTTATGAACATGCTGGTTACTATTGAGCTTTCTATGAAAGGTTCTAAACGCTCAGTGCTTGCTATAGAATGGACTTCTTCCAAAAGAAAATCTTTTGAAAAGAAGAAGAAGTCTGTGAAAAGGCAAAAGGTGGAATGAGGAAAGAAGAAAAAGATAGAGCTGAAGAAGAAGGTCGCTGACAAAGGAAAGTATTTCCATTGCAACACTAACGACCACTAGAAGTGGAACTATCCTACATACTTGGCCACCCTGAAGAATAAGAAGGAGGTAGGTCCTTCTGGAGGTATGCTCATTATTGAGTCCAACCTTGCGGTTTCTTTTGCATCTAGTTGGGTGCTTGACTCTAGTTCTAGTGCTTATTTGTGCACTTTCATGTAGGATCATGAGGATAGCAGGAGACTGAGGGATGGTGAGATGATCCTATACATAAAAAATGGAGCAAGAATTGCTGCTGTGGCCATGAAAATATATCCTCTTCAACTACCATCTGGTTAGACTTAGTATTAAAAGATTTATTTCATGTGCCTACCAAGCAAGAATTTGATTTCTGGTTCATGACCTAGCACTAGAATAAGGCTATTAATTAGTTTTCTTAAGACCATTTGGTAATTTTATGAAATAAAAATTGCGAAGTGGTTTGTCTTATTAATGATCATTTACAGTAATATTTGATGTATCTATTTTTCAATATCAATGCAAAATGTGAATGTCATAAAATGACCTAGGGATAGTTCCAAAGATAAGGTATTATGGCACCTTAAGGACTAGGTCTTATATTAGAAGATAGGATTAACAAATTATAAATTGGGCTATGAGTCTGTTGACTTTCGAGTCATATCCAATTTATGAATCTGTGTCTTCATGGCAATGATTAAGCTTTCCTTTTGATAGGACACTGGAGAAGGCCACGGATCTTCTTTGTCTAGTACATACCTGATATGTTGTGTCCATTTGATGTGTTGGTAGAGGCAAAACTTAATCTACTTCAACCTTTACTAATGATATCTAGTATGGTGTTATATCTTAGGAGACCACAAGTCTAAGCTTTTGGACAAGTTCAAAAAAATTCATATATGAAGTAGAAAAGCAAATTTGAAAAATCCATTAAGGTTCTTTCGATTCAGATCGAGTAGGGATAACCTTTAGTCAAAATTTCCTACGACTATATCAAGAAAAAATGGCATAGTCTCTTAATGGACTCCATCTAGAACACCTGAACTTCAATAAGTTTCAGAAAGAGAAACTTGGCATCTATTAGATATGGTCCAATCATTGATGAGCTTCACAGGCCTTCCTTGATTTCTTTGGGACACAGTCTGTTAACTGTATATACTTACTGAATAGGGTTTCTTCTAAAACCATTCTTCCAACCGTATAGATATTACATGTAAAAAGAAATCAAGTCTAAGTCATCTCAAAAATTTGGGATTGTCTGGCTCATCTTAAAGACACAAATGGATAAGTTAGATTTTAGGTCCTTTTAGAGCTTGATTATAGGATATCCTAAAGATTATATTAGAATATTTTTTACATTCAGAAGATGCATAGTGATAATGAGTGACATGCCATCTTTCGCTTAAAAAATAGTTTATTTCAAGATAGTGGCATTGGAAAGCCAGATCAAGCTTAAGGAGAAAGTCTTACAAGAGCAATGAGCTAAGGACCAAATGGAACCAAATCAGGTTGAGCCAATACAATCACTACCTCCTCCACCTCGTAGATCGAAAAGGATTTTCCATCCCCCTGAGAGGTACTTAGGTACTATTTTAGAGAAAATAGAGAAAACATTCCTCGTAGATAATGGAATTCATGGTGATGATCCCAAAACCTATAATGAGGTGATATCGGATATCAACTTCGAGAAATGGTTAGAGGCAATGAAGTCAAAAATTGACTCGATGCACTCAAACTAAGTCTGGATCTTGGTAGATCCACCAGAAGGTATAGTACCTATTGGGTGTAAATGGATCTATAAGAAAAAGATTGGTACAGATGGGAATGTGGAGACATTCAAAACTAGATTAGCGATAAAAAGATATAGTCAATGCGAAGGCATTGACTATCAGGATACCTTTTTGTCAGTAGCTATACTAAAATCCATCCGCATATTGCTTGTTATTGCAGCCTATTTTGATTATGAAATATGGCAAATGGATGTGAAAATGGCATTCTTAAATGGATACCTTGAGAAAGATATCTATATGGAATAACCGCTAGGTTTCACATCTAGTGATGCTGATCACAAGGTATGCAAAGGTCCATGTATGGACTTAAGCAAGCATCTCGGAGTTGGAATACTTGTTTTAATAATGTGATCAAATTGTTTGGTTTCATCAAAACTGAGGAGGAATCATGTATATTCAAAAAGATCAGTGGGAGCACTGTTGCCTTTCTCGTATTGTACATGGATGATATCCTCCTTATTGGAAATGATATTCCCATGTTGATCATAGTTAAAATATGGTTATCCAAAGAATTCTCCATGAATGACCTAGGAGAAGCATCCTATATTTTAGGAATTAAGGTCTATAGAGATAGATCGAATAGGATGCTAGGACTTTCACAGAAGATGTACATAGAGAAAGTGCTAAAGAGGTTTAGCATGGAAAAGTCTAAGAGAAGTTTGGTACCTTTCAGACATGGCATTCATCTCTCTAGGAAGATGTGCCCTAGCACACCTGAGGAAATAGAACGTATGAGCAAGATCCCTTATGCTTCAGCAATAGGGAGCCTTATGTATGCCATGTTATCTACGCGACCTGATATAGCCCATGCTGTGAGTGTCACGAGTAGATATCAGTCAAATCCAGATGAAGAATACTAGACTTCTATAAAATGTATCCTTAAGTACTTGAGAAGAATTAAGGATATGTAGTTGATTTTTGGTAATGGAGAACTCCAAGTCTGGGGTATACGGACTCGGATTTTATGTCTAATGTAGATGATCGAAAGTCGACATCTAGGAGTCTATTTGTGTGTAATGGTATTGCTGTCAGTTGAAAGAGTTCTAAGCAGACAGTGATAGCAGACTCTACCATGGAAGCAGAATACATCGCTGCATCAGAAGCTGCAAAGGAGGCATTCTGGTATAAAAAATTTGCCATAGAGATTGGAGTGATGCTATCAGATGTCATTCCTCTATACTGCAACAATAATGGCACCATAGCTCTTGCTAAGAAGTCGAGGTCTCACCAAAAATTCAAGCACATCGAGCGGCGATACCACCTCATCCACGATTACCTCGAGAAGGATTACGTTGAGGTCAAGAGAGTCGACTCCACAGATAATGCGGTGAACCCACTCACAAAGCCATTGGACAAGCAGAAGATCAAAGCCCACCTTGAGAAGATGGGACTTAGATTTGTAGCCAATTGGCTTTAGGTCAAGTGGGAGTTTGTTAGATATGTGTGCCCTAGAAGTCAGAATTGATTGATACTTGTTATACCCTTCTAAGGGCAAAATTATAATTTTGATTATAAATAATAAAATAGATTATTTTCTATCATAATGTGTATTTAGTGTCTGTGATACATCCCTTAAGTTAATGGTAATGATAGTTCATATTTTCAAGAGTTGAAAATTTAAGACATGAATTTTTGTTATTAACTCATAAAATGCTTCCGACCGTAGGATCATCATGAGGATGGTGATTGATCCGAAAGGTTGGTGTATAATTGCTTCTTTATAGTAGATGAGTCTTGAATCTATGGTGTAGAGACATCGGAGCAAGAGTATAGGTACTCATTAGAGAACGAGGGCACTGAGCGTAACCACCTCGAGTAGTCATAAGAAAGTCTACTTTCTCGTCGATGATTGGCTCGAAGCTACAGTGGTGTGTCTGGTTTTTTGATCTGAGGTGCATCAATAGTTCATCTTGAGGGTGTTATAGTTTGACTACACCATGACTCGATCTCCTAGCCATTCAGAATCCTGAGGTATATGTTGGCTATAGCATGTTCATTGTAGGAATTGGATTGCATCAAGAGGGAATCTATCTACCTCAGTAGATGAGGAGCAGCCCTATGATGATCATGAGAATCAAGTCCATAAGCCCATAGCCATGGCAGAGTAAAATAATAGAAAGAGTTTTTATTAATATTTTAACATCAGACTTGAATCAAATGATTAAATCATGTGACAAAAATTAGGGTTTGATGAGTTCACCTTAACCCTAATCTGATAAGGACTCAAGATAGAATAACTTAATCACACATATAACTGCACCAAGAGGTTTGTTTTCAGTTTTGATGGATTGCCACCATATACTGCTAGGTGTCATTGGTGAATTTTGGAAGCAATTAGAATGATTTAGATGATCGATCATTCTAGTTGTCTGAATAAGAAAAGTTATGATCTATCAGAAGGTGTTTTGATGATGTCGATGATAGAGATTGCGACATATTTCATTACCATATAGAACTGAACCTAATTGGGTCATATAAATAAGAGTTTGGATTTGGATATGATCAATTAACTAACCCAGTTTAATTGATTTGAATTAGATTCAATTAGATTCAAGAAAATCATGCTAGCACACGATTGAGCCTAACGTTCTCCTTCTACAATCATTAAAAGTTGTCTTGACTGAGCCAAATGTATTTGTGCTCACTTAGGTACTTTTACTTGGTCTGACTGGAGCTTGTCTAGATCAAAAAAGGGTTATCTTAATTTATGAGATAAATTTGAGACAACACCTGCCATTTTCCGTCACCTGCTAATTCTTATCTTTTGACTTTGGTCAAACGTTGACCTTTGATACTTAGACATTTGCCCATGTGTCATGCACCCATAGGAGAGCAGATAGGGGCTTGTTGCCTTGCTAGAAAGAAGAAAGGAGGGGGTGCACACCTAGGGAGATATGTGCCCAAGGATAGGGATGCCTGGAGTCCCATACAGATGGGACTCTAGGTTACTTCTTGGAATCAAACTAGGTGGCGCCAAGGACTCTGCTTTGACCAGTCTTGGCACCACCTAAGTATGTTGGAGAGGGGCTCTCATCTGATTGGATTAGGTGATATCATCCCATCAATCAGATTTAGATCTGATTGCATGAAGAGATGTGATTGGTCGAGATAATGTGGCACTGCATGGCGCAACAGGGTCTATATAAATCCTATCTGCTCCTAGCTTAGAAGCTCTTCTCCCTTTGCCCATGCCACATTACTTTCTCCCTCTCTCCTCCATGCCTTTCTTAGATCCTCTCTCTCCTCTCCATGCCCAAGAGGCTATAGGCTCAAGTTTGGTGTGATCCAGGCAAGAGAAAGTCGATAAGAAAGGAAGAAGGCAGCACTACTGCAAGAGATGACATAAAATCTTCAAAAGTTATTTTGAAGTCCTTCAAGATTAGATCCAGATCTGATCTTTGGAGGATAGATCAAGAAGGAGGAGATATCCAGATCCTACCTAAGTGGATACTGGTAGAGGCCAGGTGATTGCGTGGCTGCATCCAGAACTTCAGGCAATCAGTAAGATCATCATAGGGTAATTAGATTACCCAAAAATAAGGTATAAATTAAATCTAATTTAATTTATTTTTATTTTATCTTATTAGATCTATCAAATTAGATCTAAAAAGTATCAAATTTAATTTAGATCTAAATTTTTTTTTTTAAAAATATTTCTCTTGATCAAATCAGATCTGAACGAACCTGATCCGGGAAATAGGTTTTTTCCTTCATGGGTGAATGGGATTCATGTCTCCATACCACATATAAATAGGTGGCATCACTAGGGTGTTTTGGCATCCAGAGTTGATCTCTTCTTTCTGACATCACTCCACATTTTTCCAAAGCCTCGATCCTCTTTCTTTTTTATCTAAGACAAGGTCTTATTTTAAGACATGAAGTCTTCCTTTAAGACAAAGATTAGAAAAAGAATTAGGCAAGACAAATAGATTAGAAAGGAAGAGAAAAAGAAAGATAGGAAGAGTGAAATCTTGTTTCTTTCTTCAAGGTGTCTGATTAATTTTCTTCCTTTCCTTGTTAAGATAAGGTCCTCTTAAGGACAAGGGCTTAGGAAAAGAATTAAGAAAGATCAAGAAGAGAAAGAAATCGAAAGAAAGTATGAGAGATAGTGGCATTCAGGCTAGCACTTGTTACAGTGTTTAATTATCGGGAAAGGTTGATCAAGTTCTTCATAGAAGAATTAATCAATAGGAACCAACATGTGAGGAGCTAGTGTCTTAACCTAGTTCCTGTGTGGATCACTATTGGAGGGCGAACATTTGGGCGCCTATGGAAATTCTCTCAGATCATTGGATTTAGATTAGAGATATTCCTCCATACATATCTTTATTTATGCATGTGATTGTTTACCATCAATTGATTCCTAGTTTAGGGTTTTGATGGTTAGGATTTTATAAAAAAATAAATTTTTTTGAAATTCATGCTTTTGCTGTGCCATCAAAACCTAACATTCTTATCACCAAGGCTTGTAATTCTAGTTGGTCTAATTTAATCTATATACAATAATTCTAATGACCTAGTTGTTAAAACCATACTTTTAGATTTAAATGAAGATCTAGTTTGCTTATTCAATTAACTTGCATCACAAATCTTGTTCATTTAAAATTGATTTTAGGCAAGCAATTGACTAAATCTTTTCTGAATAATTTTGCAATTAATTCATGTTTGCATGACCAAAACTATGATGCCAACTCCAACTAGATTCATTAATTTTGGCATTTATAGTGACTAGAAATTACATGTTATCCTTAGATAAATCATCAAGATCGACCAAATACACATTTTCATATTTATGTCCTATGAATTTGATACCATTATTAATGGAACTAGTTACTATACAATGAGATGATTCAAAAGAAACTTTAAAATCTCTATCACATAATTGACTAATGCCAACCAAATTATATTCTAATCTATTAACAAACAAAATATTCTCAATATATGTGGATGGGGTGATCTAAATGTTATCGAAGTCAATGGTTTTTCCTTTTCACTATCTCCAAAAATTGCAATCGAACCTTCATCTTTAGCTTCTAGGGTAATGAATTAATGTTGCCTAGCTAAACAACCCAAGAGGGGGGGGGGTGAATTGGGTCTTTAAAAAATTAAAGCAAGGATGTGCAATAAAAACTATTTGAATGCTATGTGAGTGAGATGTGAGAGCTATGAAAAGCAAGAGACAAGAATACACACACAAACAAGAGATTTTTGCAATGGTTTGGTGTACTTTCAGCATCTACGTCCACTCTCCAAGCAAGACTCTTGGGAATTTTACTATAATCCCTTAAGATTACAGTCGGATAGATTTTTTGGGCTCACTATCCTAAAATTCAGTTGGTTTTCTCTTAGGTTCATCAACCACAACTCTTATAAATATTAGATGAGGTATTACAAACCAAGAAAAGAAAAGTACAATCCCAAATATGGAGTTTCAGCCCCTGCTGAAACCAGTACACGAAAAGGGATAAGAAATTTGTACAACTAAGATAGCTCCCTTAAATGAGCTAAGAAGTTATCATTATAGTTCATTGAATGCCTTCTTGAATGCTTAGAGTTATTGCACTTGAGGGCTCTTCAATGCTTGAGAGAACTTAGGATGAAAGAAGTTGCTCATTGAAAATAGAGTGTTCATTTCTTTTCTCTCATTTTCTTGATTGATTCAAAAAGTTCTTCTTCTCCTTTTTATATTTAGAATATTTCCTCTAAATTTGATATGATTGGAGTCTAGAAAAAGTTGAATCCTATCATTAAAGAGCAGAAACTAGCCATTAGAGATGAGTAAAATAAGTCTGGAATAGTTCATTGAAAAGATGTCACCGTATCTCGAGACTTCTCGATTTGTCTCGAGATATCTCATCTGATTTTGAGACCTCTCATTTGACCAAGAGATGTCTCATTCTCAATCGCTTGAAAATCTAATTTTTAGAAAAAATCTATCACCTAAGATCGAGAGCTCTTGATTATGAAGAAAATGTCTCGTCGGGACTACAAGACCTCTTGAGAATTCTACGAGACATCTCGCTCTCAGAGCGTAGAAACTATTTCTATCTCTTGAGATGAAGACGTCTCGAGTTCAACTTGAGACCTTCCAAAATTATGCCAGAACCTTGCTTGAGCATGCCAGACTCCATGAGACGTCTCAAAAATTTTAGAAGGCATCTCGAAAATGCTCCAAACCAATTTTCGAGAAAATTCTTGCTACCAAACAAGAAGATTTAATCTTGATTTGAATTACACTTTGTGTCATCCTTATTTTGGTCAAAGAGCTCTTTTTCTTCTGACATTTGAATACCTAAAATAAAATTTATTAGTAATCATTTGCTTTAATATTTGGTCATCATCAAAATATTTTAGGAGTTCAACAATCTCTCCCTTTTTGATGATGATAAAACATCAAGCATTTCATAAAAAGAATGTAAGCGATATATGTACCATGTACAATTGAGTGAAAGAATATGATGTGCTCGATTTTAAAAGTGCTCAAATTTTCAATGATATACACTATGTATTATCAATGCTCCCCCTTAAAGTGTGCTCTTTTGATTTGTAAAGGATTAATAAAAAAATTAGTATGAAGATTAAGTGTGCTTTTGATTATTCCTTTTTCATCCATTTTTCTTCCTTTTTTTATCAACATCAAAAATACACAAATGTAAGAATAAAAGTAATTATGGCAAGAAGACAAGAATATTGCTAAGAAAATTTGATTCCACTATGGAGAAATAAGATTATAATGACAAAATTATATATTGGTTTATGAAAAGGAAATCTATACCAATTACCCCAAAGGTAAACCAAATAACATACAGAGACAAGTCGAAAAGACTAGACCTATTTCTTGTCAGAGAGAAATTCTATGATAGGTTTAGATGAAGATCTAGGTCTAGAGGATGAAAGGTGAGGTGCTGGTTGAGGAGAGGGTGAGGGTTGAGAGGTGGATGGAGTCTGAGATCCAAGGCTACCAATACGAACCATAATCTACCATAAGGATGTGATGATGACTTCAGCAATGGTGCACTAGGTGATAATGTTCTCCAATCTTCTTGCAATCCTAGTGATAAGAGCATGATATTATCGTTAAGATACTATATTTATCAATTTAATTTTGACTTCTTAAATCAATTAAAAATAGGTAGTAAGTAGTGAGTCGGATTGAATCCATGGAGAAGGCAGTGTTGTAGTTTTGAAATCTTTAATTTTTATAAAAAAAAGTTTTTAAAAAAAATCAAAGTTAAAAAATAGAATTATAAATAAAAAAGTAGAAATTAAAAAGTACAAAAATTTAAATTTGGTACTAAGAATTACTAGTTAGATCTTAGCATCTACTTGCAATAAAATAAAGAGCAATAATTAAAGTATAAAAATTAAATTATAATTAAAAATAAAAGATTAAAATTTAAAGTGCATAAAAAAAATTGTATTAATTTAAAAGTTCATAATTTAAATACATGAAAGTAAAAAAAAAATTAAAAATAAGCTGATCTCTGATCTTAGATCGGTATCGATGTGAAGATGGCATAGGAGAGTGCTCTTCTTCGCAGCACCCATTGCCTTAAAGTAGCCTCTAACCCAAGCATAGCTCCCACCCTAGACCATTACCTTCCCATGATCGAAGATAATAAATTCTGGAGGCCTGGAGTCCTTTAAATAGACTTAGGAGGGTTGGATCCTTTGTTTCTAGCCAATATGGGATTAAAGAGGAGTTTTGATTGAAAAATATGAAGAAATCCTAGTGAAAATCAAATTAAAAGAGTGTTGGACACATTCTGGCCATCAGATCTAGATAATTGACTCAAAAATTTCCAAAAAATCACTTTAAAAAGCCTAAATCTGGTTGGGATGAATGTGGACCATTGGATGCTTTGATTGGATTCTTCTTGTCCATTCGATCACACCAAAAATAAAGCTCTGGATTCCTTCTTTCGATTGAAACAAATACCAGCCATCCAATCGAGCTCTGGAGCCCTTAGGACCACTGGATCATCATCTGGTGAAATCTAAAACCAAATCAAAGAAGGAAATAACTGCAACCGTTTGATCAAAATTGTCCAAAACTTGGACTGTTGGATCACGCTTTTACTATGCCCATAGACCATATGGACTGGGAACATCGTAGACCACAAGCAATTAGCGCCCGTTTTATCTTGAAAATTATCGAAATACCCTCTTTTACGGGTCTATGGTGAGCCGCATGGTTTTCTGATATTAGCCTGATGTCAGTGGCTCTCTGGATGGGTTGGCTTGGGCGGCTTGCACTAGCGCATGGGCTGGGTTGGCTAGCTTGGCATGCCGGCTTGGCTTGGCTGGCTTGGCACATTTAGATGCGCCGGCTGATATGGTGTGGCAGTTTACCTTGGCTGACTAGGCACGTTTGGATGCGCCGACTGATCAAAATTAATTTTTTATATTTTTTTGAAAATTAATATCGAGTCCATTTTCACTTCATTTTACTCTATACTTGTTTCATTGTGACCATAAAAATGATCTCCTTCTATTGGCAAACATATATTCTAAAAATGATGAATAAAAGTATTTAATTCTTAAAATAAAGATAAATTAATTAATAAATTTTTATTAATAAATTTATGAAACTTATCACACCTCCTAACTTAAGTTTTGCTCATCCTCGAATAAAGAAAAAAATTAGTTTTAGATATCTTTTAAATTTAGAGTTTTGAATTTTACCTAAGCAATTTTTAAAATGGCCATTGATATTCAGTAAAGCATAAGTAAGGTTTGTCATTGGGGTATTAGTGCTTACCAATATAAAAATTAAATAAAGAACATTCAACTTTTTTAAATTTTTTCAAAATTATCCTTATCTTTATCTTTAAATCATCTAAACTTTCATATGAGCAAGTGTATTGCTACTTCCGCTCTTCATTTATTAAATTTTTTTATTTACATTATCTACTTTTTGATACGAATATCATTGCTTGCTTATGCAATGGGATCCGGTTACTCGATGAAAAACCAATATTTTTTTTTAATATTGTACCACTATTGAGTGCCTTAACCCCTTAAGCATTCTATTTGATCCATGCAGTGAGTATTGGGCCAATGACTCTTAAACTAGTTGGCTTTAGGGTACTAGGTCTAAAATACCCCTCAGACTTACTAGCTCAAATCAAACAGGCTATGAGTTAAGACTAGCTTTATAACGAGCTTCTTCATTCTTCCTATCTTTTGATGCGAAACTCAATGCTTGCTTAGACAAAGAGGCCTGATACTAAGTGAGAAGTACTTAAAAATTATTTTATTTAATTTTTTTAAATTTTATGAAGAAATGTATAGTTACCCTACACAAGCCCATAAAAAGTGGATCTTTCTTCGATACCGATAGAAAAAATTAGAAGTGCTCAAAGAAAAAATTTTTATATTCTAGACTTAACTCTTTATTAGATTTTCTTAATACTTGGTCCCTTAATATCTCACAAATTCTTTGATTTATGCATCCAATTTTTTTTAAAAAATGCTTAGTTCAACTCAATTTTTAAGTGTAATCGGGTGTCTAAATGCTAAATACTAACTTCTTTGAGGACTTAAAATTTTATTATTTTTTCTTCCAACTTAATCGATATTGTCCTCAATGTAGAAAGAAAAATAAAAGGTGTGATAAAAAAAAGGAAAGAATACACCTAACTCAATATGTGTTTTCATGGTTCAGCATGTGCGTTTAAAAATTTGGCTCTCCCTCTAACTTTATTAAAAATATCCTAAAAAGAAACTAAAAAGATAAATTAGACGAAAGAACTAATGTTGCCCAGCAAGATAACCCAAGAGGTGGGGGTGAATTGGATTTTTCAAAATTTAAACAAGTAGTGTGGTATTTTCAAAAACTAGTGAAGTGATGGAGTTTGTTTTAGTTTTATGTAACTAAGTATGCAGAAATGCAGAAATATAAATGTAATGAAATGAAGGAAACAAAGCAATCATAAATATAAAGAAATTTATAGTGGTTTGGTGCTCCTTGCACCTATGTCCATACTTCAAGATCCACTTGAAAATTTTACTATAATCTCTCCAAGATTACAGTCGGATAGTTTTCTAAGGCTCACTATCCACCAACCACAACCAATCCACAAGCCAACCCTTGGTTTACAATTCAATTCCTAAGCTTGGATGGGCCTTCCCCTTAGCTTCAAAATTCTATTGAAGCTAAGTTACAAGAAGAAGGAAAGTTGAACAATAGAAAATAAATAAAAAGCTTCTTTGATGAGCAAGTAGGTCGATGAAGCTTTTAGAATCTTCTTTGATGAAAACTTTTGAGCTTGTCTTCTTGCTGAAAAGAATCTCTTGATTTGATTTTTCTTGAAGATGGAAGTTGAATGCTTTCTATTCAAGGCTTTTGGACTCTTTCTCTTAACTTTTGATTTCTCTCAATGATTGAATTATCATCTCACTTCCTCCAGGTATTTTGTAGGTTATTCCCCATGTTTGGTAGGTTGGAGAAGGCCATTTGACTATTAGAGTAGTGAAAATAGCCGTTTGAATCATTTCTACAAAGTTTTGAGGATTCTGCAAAAACTAGCCATTGGAGCTCGAGTCGAATCTTGAGTTGACTTGAGCCTTAGCTCAAGATCTTTTACTCTACTTGTTCCTCTGCTTGAAACTTTTTACTCTGCTCAATCCTTAGCTCGTGGACCTCGAGTCGACTCGAGCCTTCGCTCGAGATCGTTTCAACTTTTGTCCCAAAAATCATGTCCTCTATATTTTTTCTGCGACTTCGACTCGTGAACCTCGAGTCGACTCGAGCCTCCACTCGAGTCCCTTCGAACTCCATCCTGAAAATTCTGCTCTCTATATTTTCCTACGACTTCAACTTGAGAACATCGAGTTGACTCGAGTCTCTGCTCTAGACCGTGCCATCTAAAACTTCTGCATGCCAGTTTTGTATCAGCTTGAGCTGAATAACGAGCTAAATAAGGAGTCGACTCGAGAGCTTTTTATGCTAAAAAATTATAACTTGCCCAACTATTCTTTTCTTCAATTTTAGTTTTGAGATGTCTCTTTCAAGCCTTGCTTTAGGTGTTATTCATGCCTTAAAAACCTTCAATATTTCCTTAATGATCCTTAAACACACTTTGTAGAGATTTTTTATTTGATACTCTACAATTCATCCTGAAATATGATCTCAGCCAATTCATTAGTCCAAACAATATACTCAAATATTTTGTTCATCCTCAAAATCAATCCATGGGGTTAACAATGTCCTTCATTTTGATGATGATAAAACTTTGAGTATATGAGCAAGAGATATACAATGACATGAATGTATTTGGGATAATCCCTTTACATAGTTTCATATTTAGCTCCCCCTCAATTCATGCTCACATTTTTAATATCAATTTAGAGTTAAATTTTCTATTTGTATTTATTTGAGTGGTAAATTGATAGCATATATCCATATGTGTGCCAAGCATCAATATCAAACAATCAATGTTTTACATGAGTCAAAGCATAAATTTGATACATAGAGCATGTATCATGGTACAAACTCCAAACTCATAATGCACATCATATATGCTGAAAGTTTTAACCTTAACATATTCAAGGTGAATGAATGAATATATGCTCATATACATATTAAGCCAAGATGCATCAAAGCTTACATTATATACACAGTAAGCCATTTTTAAGATGAGTAAATATAAATATATGTTCATACACATATTACTCCCCCTTTTTGTCATCAATCAAAGAGGTAAAATAAAGACAAACATTCCACGAGATCAACTTAAGAGATTGAAATAATGTAAGGATAAATAATCATGAGTTTCATTGCATTTTCAAAATGAGTGTGTTCTATCTCAACACACCATGATACAATGAAATACTAAGTTCAAAACAAGACCAAGTTAAGCCATTACATATATAAGTATCAAATACGTAGAGTCAAATATAAACATGTATTCCTAATACATAATCCTAAGAACAATAAGTAACTAGACATCAGAGCCTATGAGGCTATTCATAATTAGAAGGGATCTCTAATGTCTTGGATGAGGCTCATGAGGTGGAAGGTCTGGCTCTCCTGCTTCTGGTCCTAGCAGATGGTCCAGCCACCTATGAAGTAGTAGGCCCTGCATGAGTATAGACTTGGAGTGGTGGTTTACTCATACCAGTGGACACCTAAGTCTAAACTGGGGACATGGGTGGTGGAGGTGGAGGTCGAGGCATGGCTGTTCTGGCTGCTTCATCCGCTGTTAATGCTGCTGGTATTGCACCTAGAGCCAGTCTCTCAATTTTCCCAATTAAACTACCTATGGCTCCAAGTACTGAAATAAAACCCTGCTCCTGTACCTGACCTAATCCATTGATTGCTACCATCATCTCAGTGCCTCCTGACTCAACTCTCCCCCTAAGTCGAGCATTCTCCTCATAAATGCTAGTGTGATCGAGGGCATGTCATGTGTCTGCTCCCTCTACTCTAGAGTAGTAAGCCTCTAAGAGATAGACCTCATCTCAGTCTGTACACTCTCTACTCTCTCAGATAAGCCCTAAATCTCTCTACTAACTCTGGTAGAAATTATATCTTCCAGTCTTTCCATAGATGCAGAGTCAGTAGGTGGTGACGTGGGAACCTGCCCATGGGTGGAGCTCGAGGAGTCATAGGCATACTGGGGTTAGGTGCATCTTTGGGTGCAATAGGGGTAGAGGGCTCTCCTACCTCCAGTACTCTAAGCACTCTCTTTTCTTGACCAAAAGTATTCTTTACTCATCTTCCTTCCTCCACATGATACTGCATTCTGGTCAGAGCTCTCATATCATATACATCGAAGTGAGACTACTTCTTACTGCTTTCATTCTCTAGTGATACTCATGCTATCTCAAAGATCCTGGTCAGGGCCATCCCATAGGGCAAACACATCTTATTTCTAGAAGCTGCCTCTCTCATCTGATGCATCATAATCCCTAGAAAATTTATCTATGTTCCCTGAACCATCAGATATATTATACATAGCTCTCTTTTAGACACAAAGTCATGCCTTTCTAACTTAGAAATAAAAATCTCATCAATGATATGATGTAAAACTCTCATCTCCGCAGATAAGGTGGGTGCTAGGACATCCCCTATGATGTCATCTCTCCCTACAATAAGCCTCAGGCCTTCTTTCTTGTCAGATAACTTATCCAAAATGTGTTATTGCCTAGTAATACTAAAAATGTGTGCCAAACCCTCCTCTGTCACTTCAATTTGTATACCTTTGACTGTAGTTACAATTTCAGAAGATCCCCTCTTTAGATTTTCATAAAACTCCCTAACTAGCTTAGGATACATGGGAATATTCATTTGACAAAAGTCTTTCCATCCCATTCTCTCAATCCATGATCCAATAGAAAAATTATATTCCTAAAAAAATCCAAAATCAACCCTTCTGCCCATTGTTATAGCCCCTATAGCCATTCTACCTATAGGAGAGGGTTGAGGAGGGGATGATCCTGAAATATCTTGCTCTGGTTTAGGCTCTTCATGAACAAGTTCCTTGGAGGGTTGAGAAACTTTAGTCAGTTGGGAGGCTGCCCATTCCTTTCAGACTTTTCTTCTCCTCTCCCATTCTTCAACTCCATGGGTGGCATAGATTTTCCACACTGCCAGCCTTTCTCCCACCATCTTGCTTTGAATTCGGTCTCTAATCAAAGGATCTAAAGGAATGGAGGGCAAGAATGTAGCTAGGAACTATTTGAGGAAGCTTAAGGTGATGAGAGACCCTCAGCTCATCGAAACGAAAGATCCATAGGGCATTGCGAACAGTCATGGGTCCATTTTAACACCTGTGGTCCTAACCCTTGAGTTGACTCATGATTTTAGACTAGTTTGCTCGAGTCGACTCGAGCAATAGTTCTGAAACTTTTAAAATTTCAGTGAAAATTTTGGCATTCAAACAATGTCTAGTTATTTTCCTAGATATTGATCATTGATAATATACACAAATTTGATTCTTTTGGATTTAATTTGATTTACCTAGAATTATGAAAAATAAAATTTAATTAGGTTAGTAGCAAAGTCCTAAGTCTCTTCTAATTATGCTAAATCTTTCTTCACTAAGGGGTTTTGTGAATATGTCAGCTAATTATTTATCAGTACAAACAAATTCAAGCACTATATCATTGTTTTGAACATGGTCTCTTATGAAATGATGTTTTATTTCAATGTGTTTGGATCTTGAGTGTTGAATTGAATTTTTAATCAAGTTGATTGCACTTGTATTATCATATCTTATTGGTATCTTATTAAGTTTAAATCCAAAATCTTCTAATTATTATTTGATCCATAGAATTTGTGTACCATAACTTCTAGCAGTAATATATTCAGCCTCTGCCGTAGATAGTGCTACTGAGTTTTGTTTCTTACTAAATCAAGAAATTAAATTTATTCTAATGAATTGACATGTGCCACTAGTGCTTTTCTATCATGTTTACAACTAACAAAATCAGCATCAGAATAATTAATTAATTTAAATTGAGATGATCTATCATACTATAATCCTACATTAAGTGTCCCAGATAAGTATCTAAAAATTCTTTTAATAGCAAGCAAATATGATTCTCTAGGGTTTGATTGATACCTAGCACACATGCAAACACTAAATACTATATCTGATCTACTTGCCGTAAGATAAAGGAGTGAGCCGATCATACCTTTATATAATTTTGTGTCTACTTTCTTACTCTTCTCATCTTTATCAAATTTATTTGATGTACTCATTGGTGTACCAATTGATCTTGAGCTCTCCATCCCAAACTTCTTAAGTATTTTCTTTGTATATTTCATTTGGTTAATGGAGATTTCTTCTTCATTTTGCTTGATTTGAAGTTTGAGGAAGAGGTTTAATTCTTCCATCATGCTCATCTCAAACTCACCCCACATTAGTTTGGCAAATTCTTGACAAGGAACTCATTAGTGGAACCAAAGATAATGTCATCCACATAGATTTGCACAATCAATAGATTGTTATCTTTTTTTTTTGAGACTAAGGTTTTATCTACATTTCTCCTAGTAAATTCATTATCTAATAAAAATTTGCTTAATCTTTCATATCATGCACGTGGGGCTTGTTTTAGTTCATATAAAGCTTTATATAATTTAAACACATGATTTGGAAATGTATGATTTTCAAATCCAAATGGTTATTCAGCAAACACTTTCTCGACTATGTAATCATTAAGAAATGCACTCTTTACATTCATTTGATATAATTTAAAATTTATGAAATATGCAAATGCAAGCAGTAGTCTAATTGCTTCTAATCTAGCTACTGGGGCAAAGATTTCATTAAAATCAATGCCTTATTCCTAATTGTATCCTTTTGCCACTAATCTAGCTTTATTTTTTATGATAGTATCATGTTCATCTAATTTATTTTTATATATCTATTTAGTTCTAATTATTGGATAGTCATTTAGTCTATCAACTAGGGTCCAAACCTTATTTCTTTCAAATTGATTTAATTCCTCTTGCATGGCATCTATCCAAGATAGGTTATTTTCAGCTTCTTCTATTGATTTAGGTTCAATTTATGAAATAAAAACTAGGTAATTATTTATATTTCTAAGATAAGATCATGTTTTTACTTCTTGTGATGGATCATCGATTATTAGATCTTTAGGATGTCTATGTACATACTTCCATTCTTTTGGTAACTTCTTTCCTAGGTTATGAGAAGGCTCTTCATTCTTTTCTTCTTCATTGTTTTGAGATGGTAAATCTTTTAATGTGATATTATCTATCTTATCATTTAGATCACTTATATCCTCATCTAGACCATTTTTTTCTAGATAATTTATCATTATATTCATCAAAGATAACATAAATTGATTCTTCAACAATAAGAGTTTTCTTGTTGAAGACTCTATATGCCTTGCTTGATGAGGAATATTTCAAGAAGATACCCTCATCTGACTTGACATCGAATTTTTCTAAGTTATCCTTTTCATTATTTAGTATGAATCACTTACAACCAAAAACATGAAAATAGTTGATGTTTGGTTTTCTATCTTTCCAAAGCTCATATGAGATTTTCTTTAAAATAGATCTTATTAACACATGATTTAATGTGTAGCATGCAGTATTTATTGCCTTAGTCTAAAAGTATCTAAGTAAATTATTTTCATACAACATAGTTCGTGCCATTTCTTTCAATGTATAATTTTTTTCTTTTTACTACTTCATTTTGATGCGGAGTTCTAGGTGCAAAAAAATTATGATCAATTTTTTTTTTCATTATAAAAGTTTTTAAAGCATTGATTTCGAATTCGATGCCATGATCACTACGTATGCATACAATTGATGTGTTCTTTTCATTTAAAACTTTTTTATAAAATTTAAAAAATGCATTGAAGGCTTCATCATTTTGTGCTAAAAATATTATCCATGTGAATTTTGAAAAGTCACCTACAATTACTAAATCATACTTTTTATCTCTTAGACTAGTAGTCCTTGTAGGTCCAAATAAATCAATATGTAGCAATTATAAAGGTCTAAAGTTTGAAATTATGCCTTTTGGTTTGAAAGAGTTTCTAGTTTGTTTTCCAAATTGACATGCATCACAAATTTGATTTTTTTTAAAATTTAATTTTGGTAATCCTCTTACAAGATTCTTCTTAATTAATTTAGAAAGTAAATCCATACTATTATGACCTAATCTACAATGCCACAACCAACTAGTTTCATTGACTTTGGCACCCATTACCATAAGACATTGACCATTTTTCATGTGTAGATCATCGAGATCCACCATGTATACATTGTTGTGTCTATGTTCTATGAACATGATACCATTGTCATTGAGACTAGAAACAATAAATAGTAAAGATTCAAATATGACCTTAAACCCTTTATCACAAAATTGGCTAATACTAAGCAAACTGTGTTTTAACTCATCAACTAACAATATATTTTGGATAGAAGTAGGAGTAATATGAATGTTATCGATGCCAATGATGCACCTCTTTTCATTATCATCAAATATAACCACTCCTCCTTCTTTAGGCTCAAAAATGTAAATTGAGATTTGTCACCCGTCATGTGCCTTGAACAGCCACTATCAAGATACCAAAGTCATTTCTTATCATGAGCTGCAAGATACTCCTACACAAGAAAATCAAGTTGAGTTTTTAGGTATTCAAGTCATCTTGGGCTCTTTGGGGTTAGTGCTCATGGTCCCTTTTGGAACCCATATCATTTTAACCATTTTTCTATTTAATTTTTTGAAATCACAAGCATAGGATCAATTTTACCACAACAATAACATGAGATGTTTGGGGTAGAATATGATGAAGCTTTAACAAATAAATTTTTGAATTATTTTTATTTCTTATGAGGTTTAAATCCTAATCCGATCTTATTAAAAATAGCTCTTTGTTCATTTAGTAGCATATTTAATTTTTTGAAACTATAAGTAAATCTTTCTATAAATGGTTTGATTTTTGCTAATTCATCATTCAATTTTTTATTTTCATTAGTAAGCAAATTCAATTTTTCAAAAATCATTTTCTTTTCATGAATTAGTTTAGAATTTAGCTTTCTCAAATCTTTATATTTTAAGATTACTTTTCTATATTCAGTCATAAGTTCAGAAAAAGCATCTTGTAATTCATCAAATATAAAATCTAAAGGATTTTCAGTATTTACGTCATCATGATGTGCCATGAAGCAAAGATTGACCACCTCTTGTATTTTCTCTTCGGAGCTAGAATCCTCACTATCGATCCAAGTGGCCATCATCACCTTTTTCTTGAATCTTTTGGATGTTTTCTTGAGAAGGGGTAGTCCATCCTATAATGACCCAATTTCTTGCACTCAAAATAAATGGGTAGCTCCTTCTCTTTCGCTTTCTCCTTTTCTTTACTTGGCTCATCCTTGAAAGTCTTCTTATTGAATCCTTGCTTCTTCTTTCTCATAAACCTCTTGAACTTTCTTGCAATCATGGCCAAGTCTTCTTCTTCCTCCTTTTCATCGGATTTCTCACTTTCATCATCCTTAGAGGTAGTTGTCTTGAGAGCTATTGTCTTCTTCTTCTTTATTTTCTCCTCCATATTTTGCCTCATGTTCAATTCATGAGTCATTAAAGATCTAAGAAGCTCTTCCAATAGTAGCTTATCGAGGTCTTTGGCTTCTTAGTGTTAGATATATGTGCCCTAGAAGCCAGAACTGGCTGACACTTGTAATATACTTCTAGGGGCAAAATTATAATTTTGACTATAATGAATAAAATGGATTATTTTCTATCACATATATGTATTTAGTGTCTGTGATACATCCTTTGAGTTAATGGTAATGATAATTCATATTTTCAAGAGTTGAAAACTTAAGACATGAATAATCATTGTTAACTCATAAAATGCTCCCGACCATAGGACCATCATGAGGATGGTGATTGATCCAAAAGATTGGTGTACAATCGCTTCTCTTTAATAGATGAGTCTTGAGTCTATGGTGTGGAGACACCGGAGCGAGAGTACAGATACTCGTTAGAGAACGAGGGCACTGAGCGTGACCACCTCGAGTAGTCATTAGGGAGTCTACCTTCTCGTCAATGACTGACTCGATGCTGCAGTAGTGTGTCTGGTTCTTTGACCTGAGGTGCATCGATAGTTCACCTTGAGGGTGTTATAGTTTGACTACACCATTACTCGATCTCCTAGCCATATGAAACCCTGAGGTGTATGTTGGCTATAGCATGTTCATTATAGAAACTGGATGGCATCAAGATGGAATCTATCTACCTCGGTGGTAGAGGAGCAGCCCTATGATAATCATGAGAATTAAGTTCAGAAGCCCATGGCCATGGCAGAGTGAAATAATAGAAAGAGTTTCTATTTAGATTTTCACATCGGACTTCAATCAAATAATTACATCATATGACAGAAACTAGGGTTTGACGAGTTCACCTTAACCCTAATCTGATCGGGGCTCAAGATAGAAGAACTTAATCACACAGGTAGCTGCACCAAGAGGTTCCCATTCAGCTCTGATGGGTTGCCACCATATACTGCTAGGTGTCACTGGTGGATTTTGGGAGCAATTAGAATGATTTAGATGATCGATCATTCTAGCTGTTCGAATCAGAAGAGTTCTGATCCATCGAAAGGAGTTTCGATGATGTCGATGATAGAGATCATGACATATCCCATTACCATATAGAACTGAACCTAACTATGTCACACAAACAAGGGTTTGAATCTGGTGATCATCAATTGAACTGATCTAGTTCAATTGATCTGAATGAGATTCAATTAGGTTCAAGAAAATCGTGCTAGCACTCGATTGAACCTAACGTTCTTCTTTTGCTATCATAAATAAGTTATCCTATCTGAGCCAAAAGAGTTTGAGCTCAATTAGAGGCCTTCATATGGTTTGACTGGAGGTTGTCCAAGTTAGAAAAGGTTGTCTTATTTTATAAGATATTACCTGCCATTTTTGGTCACCTACCATTTCTTGTTCTTTGACTTTGGTCAAAAGTCTACCTTTAATTGGTCAAACGTTGACCATTGACACTTTGACTTTTGACCACATGTCATGCACCTATTGAAGAGCTGGTGGGGGCCTGTCCCCCTGCCAGAACCTAGCAAGGAGGAGGGCGCACGCCAAGGGAGGCGCCTAGGAGTCCTTGTTGGATAAGGACTCCATCTCCTTTTTGGATTCCAATTAGAGTTCTTCTAAGAACCAACTTTGACTGGTCTTAGGTGCCCTCTAAGGAGGAATCCAGGGGACTCTATTCCCACCAATCAGATTTAGATCTGATTTCATAAAGGGTTGTGATTGATTGGGAAGAAGAGAAGTTGGATCACAGTCAGTCTATAAATAAGACCCTGTGCCCAACTCAAATTACATGAGATGATTGAATCATAATTCCCCATGCCCCAAGGCTACCTCTCCCCTCCTTCTCCACACCAAACCACCTTCTCCCCTTTCTCTCCATGTCCAAAAGGAGTTTTGGATTTTTGTTGGTGCGATTCAAGCAAGAGAAAGGCGATCAAAAGCTAGAAGGCTGCACTGCTGTAAAGGACGACTACTGATCTTCAAAAGGAGTTTTGAAGATCCTCCAGAATAGATCCAGATCTAATTTTTGAAGATGTGATAGAGAAGAAGAGGATCTCTAGATCCAGCCTGAGTGGATACCGGTAGAGGCCAGGCGCTTGTGTGGCTAGATCCAGAACCTTCCGCTGCAAACAGGATCATCAACAGGGTAATAGGATTACCAAAATCAGATAAATTAAATTTGATTTAATTTATCCTTATTTTATTTTATTTATTAAAATAATAAGAATTAGATCTAAAATATCTTAGATCTAATATAGATCAAATTTTTTTTTTTTAAAATATATCTCTTGATCTGATCAGATCTGAACGAACCTGGACCGAAAAATCAGGATTTTCCTTCAACTGGTATCAGAGCCAAGGTTCTAAATTATTTAAGATCTGATTTCAAATTTATTTTAATTAGAAAATAAATGATTTCAGATGTCACATAAGATATGATCTGATCTGAAATCAGAAAAATTAAAATTAAATGATTTGGATCTAAGATTAGGAAATATGCATGACTAGTTCTAAAATAGAATAGTTCTATAGAATAGTCTTGCATGTTTTTGATTTAATCTGATTAAATCATATTTTAGATCTTTTTATTTACTATTTTTTGATATTATAAGTGTTATAATAACATCTAAAAAATAGCAAATAAAATTATTTAATTTTAACATCATATGAGATATGATTGATGCATGTCTAGACTAGTTGTAGAATAGTTCTACATAGTTGTCTAGATTAGAATTTATTTTGATTAGATCAATTTAAATCTAATTTTTTAGATTATTATGAGATAATTTAGATCTGTAAAACATGCATGATTCAATACATGAGATGTATGCAAAATATGCCATGTTTAGATCTAATTTATATATGAGATATATGATATAGATCTAAAATTATTTTGTAGTATTGCATGTTCCTGATTAAGGCGTTCCTCTTGGCCGTCTGGTCATAAGAATGAAGAAGGGTTTAAAGGCCCTCTCTTTCCATTCGATGGGGTGTTCTTATGATGTGTAGGGGTGCTGCGCATTCGTCCTTAATCAGAAATCCAAAACTTACTTTCTGCAAAACCCTAGATCCTGAAATCCTAGGATTTATTATGCATATTTTGTTTATGAACCCTACTTAATTAAAAATTAAGATTATGGAATATCAATTAGGTCTAAAATTAAGAATTTTAGATCTAAGACATATTCATAATACTGGGTTCGGGCTTGGGTAGCAAATTAGGTCTAAGCGGTTGATCAAACCGAATCAAGAGTTGGTTAGATGGGATCAACAATGCTTAAATTGATCGGCCTAATAGGATTAAGTCTGGGTCAAGATCGAGTCACGATCAAGCAAGACCTAATTAGGCTCAGAGGTTAGAGTCTGGATTGTAGGCTAACCCAATTGATTCTGGCTCAACAATTTAGTGTCTAAGATAAGTTTGGCATAGACGACCGACTGATTTTTAATTGAAGGCTACTCGATCTGAATGAATTCTTGTACGAGTTAATGGCATATTCCTTCCACCGATCTCACTTACCTGGCCATATCTGTTGACACAGTTCTGATCTGAGGTGGTCAATAATCCGAGCTAACCCATGCCACTAGGTTAGTCATAATTGTTATGACTATGACAAGTCTAGTTTAATGAGACCTGAATCAATTCTCCCTAAGAAAAGATTAAGTCTGAGGTCTTCCACCATTGTAGATGTGCGGGCCCTTTTCGGGGTTGATTGTTCTCGGCTGGATACAGTGGCTCAGTTGCACCGAAAAGATGCAACCATGTCTATTAGGCATTGGATGCTATGGGCTGGAGGATGAGTTGGGCTCAATATTCTGGATACGGTGAGAGACTCAATTAGGAACCCAGTCTATGCAAATGGTGGGTCTGACTTAACTAAGGAGTGGATCAATATTCCGGATATGGTGAGATTCATGAATTAGAGACCAAGTTTGGGTGCACCATGATTAGAGAATCATTGAACAAGAGTTGTTCACTCATTGGCTAACCCATCACCAATAACTATTAGGTGAGGTGATGAGTCAGTTGGTGAGACCGCACCACCCACTAGAAATCATTAATCATGGAGATTTTTGCATCTCTACAGAGGGAGTGTAGGGATCCGAGAAAATAGTGGGAGCTAATTTGTTTAAAAATAAAATCCCTAAATAAATTGGTCAAGTCAAAATTATAATATCTAACTAGAATCTTTGACTCTCTACAGAAAAATGTCTGCGTCCAACCCATTGGCACGTATCCTAGACACACATAGACTGACCGGATCCCAATTATAAAGATTGGCTCAGGAACTACAAAATTAGTTTTGGGTTCTGAGAAGTTAACCCATGTACTGGACCAGGACCCTCCCACCTTACCAGCCCGTCCATCTGTTGAACAGAGAGCATCTCTGGAGAAAATGGATAGACGAAGATAATAAGGCCAGATATTACATGTTGGGCTCGATGTCTGATGAGCTCCAGCGCCAACATGAAGATATCGGGACTGCTCGCCAAATGTTGGCTCACCTGCAGGAGATGTTTGGTGAACAGAGTCGCGCAGCCAAATATCAAGTCACGAAATGACTTTTTAAGGCTAAGATGCGTGATGGGCAGTCAGTCCAAGATCACTGTCTGACAATGATCAAGGACATGGAAGAGCTTGAGAAGCTCGGTGTGAAGTTAGACTTGGACTTGCAGAACGATATTATTCTGCAATCCTTGACTGATGCATATGGGCAATTCATCATGAATTACCACATGCATAAACTTCAAAATTCCTTGGCCGAATTAATGAATATGCTGGTTACTGAGCTTTCTATGAAAGGTTCTAAAGGCTCAGTTCTTGCTATGGAATGGACTTCTTCCAAAAGAAAGTCTTATGGAAAGAAAAAGAAGTCTGTGAAAAAGCAAAAGGTGGAAGGAACAAAGAAGAAGAAGGCAGAGCCGAAGATGAAAGCCGCTGGCAAAGAAAAGTATTTTCCATTGCAACAGCGATGGCCATTGGAAGCGAAACTGCCCTACTTACCTGGCCACCCTAAAGAACAAGAAGGAAGGTCCTTCTGGAGGTATGCTCGTTATTGAGTCTAACCTTACGATTTCTTCTGCATCCAGTTGGGTGCTTGACTCTGGTTCTAGTGCTCATCTGTGCACTTCCATGCAGGGTCTTGAGGATAGCAGGAGGCTGAGGGATGGAGACATGATCCTACGCATCGGTAATGGAGCAAGAGTTGCTGCAGTAGCCGTGGGAACATACCCTCTTCGATTACCATCTGGTTTAGACTTAGTTTTGAAAGACTGTTATTATGTGCCTGCAGCTAGCAGGAATTTGATTTCTGTTTCATGCTTAGCACAAGAAGGCTATGTGATTACCTTCTTTAAGGACCATTGTAACATTCTTTATGAAAGAAATAAAATTGCAAATGGTTTCCTTATTAATGGTCTTTATCAGCTACATATTGATGTACCTGTTCTAACTATCGAGCAAAACGTGAATGCCAAACGACCTAGGGATAGTCCAAACGACAGATATCTATGGCACCTGAGATTAGGTCATATAGCAGAAGATAGGATCAACAAATTGGAGAAAAATGGGCTATTGAGTCCATTGACTTTCCGAGTCATATCCAACTTGTGAATCCTTGTCTTCAAGGCAAAATGACTAAACTCCCTTTTGTTGGACATGGGGAGAGGGCCACAGATCTCCTTGCCCTAGTACATACTGATGTGTGCGGCCCATTTGATGTGCCGGCTAGAGGCAATTTTGTCTACTTCATTATCTTTACCGATGATCTGTCTAGGTATGGGTATGTGTATCTTATGAGACACAAGTCTGAAGCTTTTGAAAAGTTCAAAGAATTCAGACATGAAGTAGAAAAACAAACTGGAAAAACCCATTAAGGTTCTTCGATCAGATCGAGGAGGTGAATACCTTAGCCGGGAATTCCTAGACTATCTCAAGAAAAATGGCATAGTCTCTCAATGGACTCCACCAGGAACACCTCAACTCAACGGAGTTTCAGAATGGAGAAATCGGACCCTATTGGATATGGTTCGATCCATGATGAGCTTCACAGACCTTCCTGATTTTCTTTGGGGACACTCATTGTTAACTTCAATGTATCTACTGAATAGGGTTTCCTCTAAAACCGTTCCTACCACACCGTATGAGATATGGCACGGTAAGAAACCAAGTCTGAGTCATCTCAGAATTTGGGGTTGTCCGGCTCATGTCAAAAGACAACAAGCGGACAAGTTAGAGTTTAGGTCCTTTAGAGCTCGATTCATAGGATATCCTAAAGAGTCATTAGGATACTATTTCTACATTCCAGAAGACCACAATGTGATTGTGAGTCGACATGCCATCTTTCTTGAAAAATAGTTTATTCAAGATAGCGGCATTGGAAAGCAGATTAAGCTTGATGAGAAAGTCTCACAAGTACAACGAGCTAAGGACCAATTGGAACCAAATCAGGTTGAGCCAATAAGAACACTACCTACCTCCTCCACCTCGTAGATCAGAAAAGATTGGTAGTAGATGGGAATGTGAGAGACATTCAGAGACTCGATGCTAAACTAGTGGCAAAAGGGAGATTATAGTAAATGGCGAAGGCAACATTGACTATCAGGATACCTTTTCCCCAGTGGCTATGCTAAAATCCATCCGCACATTGCTTGCCGTTGCAGCCTATTTCGATTATGAAATATGGCAAATGGACGTGAAAATGGCATTCTTAAATGGATATCTTGAGGAAGATATCTATATGGAACAGCCGCTAGGTTTCACATCCAGTGATACTGATCACAAGGTTTGCAAGCTGCAAAGGTCCATATATGGACTTAAGCAAGCATCTCGGAGCTGGAACACTCATTTCAATGATGTGATCAAAATGTTTGGTTTCATCAAAAATGAAGAGGAACCGTGTGTTTTCAAAAAGGTCAGTGGGAGCGCTGTTGTCTTCCTCGTATTGTACGTGGATGACATCCTCCTTATTGGGAATGATATTCCCATGATGACAACAGTCAAATTATGGTTGTCCAAGAAATTCTCCATGAAAGACCTAGGTGAAGCATCCTTTATTCTAGGAATTAAGGTCTATAGGGATAGACCGAATAGGATGCTAGGACTTTCACAGAAGATGTACATAGAGAAAGTACTAAAGAGGTTTAGTATGGAAAACTCTAAGAGGGGATTAATACCCTTCAGACATGGTATTCATCTTTCCAAGAAGATGTGCCCTAGCACACCTGAGGAAATAGAACGCATGAGCAAGATCCCTTATGCTTCTGCAATAGGGAGCCTCATGTATGCCATGCTATGTACACGACCTGATATAGCCCATGCTGTGAGTGTCACAAGCAGATATCAGTCAAATCCAGGTGAAGAACACTGGACTTCTGTGAAATGTATCCTTAAGTACTTAAGAAGAACTAAGGATATGATGTTGGTCTTTGGTAATGGAGAACTCCAAGTCCAGGGATACACAGACTCGGATTTCATGTCCGATATAGATGATCGAAAGTCGACATCTGGGAGTCTGTTTGTGTGCAATGGTGGTGCTGTCAGCTGGAAGAGTTCCAAGCAAATGGTGATAGCAGATTCCACCATGGAAGCAGAATATATCGCTGCATCAGAGGCTGCGAAGGAAGCATTCTGGTACAAGAAGTTTGCTGCAGAAATTAGGAGTAATGCCATCAGATGCCATTCCTCTATACTGCGACAACAATGGTGCCATAGCCCTTGCTAAGGAGCCGAGGTCTCACCAGAAATCCAAGCATATTGAGCGGCGATACCATCTCATCCGCGATTACCTCGAGAAGGGTTACGTCGAGGTCAAGAGAGTCAACTCCATAGATAATGTGGCAGACCCACTTACAAAGCCATTGTTGGGCCAGCAGAAGATCGAAGCCCACCTTGAGAAGATGGGACTTAGACTTGTAGCCAATTGGCTTTAGGACAAGTGGGAGATTGTTAGATATATGTGCCCTAGAAGCCAGAATTGGCTGACACTTGTAATACACTTCTAGGGGCAAAATTATAATTTTGACTATAATCAATAAAATGGGTTATTTTCTATCACATATGTGTATTTAGTGTCTGTGATACATCCTTTGAGTTAATGGTAATGATAATTCATATTTTCAAGAGTTGAAAATTTAAGACATGAATAATCATTATTAACTCATAAAATGCTCCGACCATAGGATCATCACGAGGATGGTGATTGATCCGGAAGGTTGGTGTACAATCGCTTCTCTTTAGTAGATGAGTCTTGAGTCTACGGTGTGGAGACACCGGAGCGAGAGTACAGGTACTCGTTAGAGAACGAGGGCACTGAGCGTGACCACCTCGAGTAGTCATTAGGGAGTCTACCTTCTCGTCAATGACTGACTCGATGCTGCAGTAGTGTGTCTGGTTCTTTGACCTGAGGTGCATCGGCAGTTCACCTTGAGGGTGTTATAGTTTGACTACACCATTACTCGATCTCCTAGCCATATGGAACCCTGAGGTGTATGTTGGCTATAGCATGTTCATTGTAGGAACTGGATTGCATCAAGATGGAATCTATCTACCTCGGTGGTAGAGGAGCAGCCCTATGATGATCATGAGAATCAAGTCCAGAAGTCCATGGCCATGGCAGAGTGAAATAATAGAAAGAGTTTCTATTTAGATTTTCACATCGGACTTGAATCGAATGATTACATCATATGATAGAAACTAGGGTTTGACGAGTTCACCTTAACCCTAATCTGATCGGGGCTCAAGATAGAAGAACTTAATCACACAGGTAGCTGCACCAAGAGGTTCGCATTCAGCTCTGATGGGTTGCCACCATATACTGCTAGGTGTCACTGGTGGATTTTGGGAGCAATTAGAATGATTTAGATGATCGATCATTCTAGCTGTTCGAATCAGAAGAGTTCTGATCCATCGAAAGGAGTTTCGATGATGTCGATGATAGAGATCATGACATATCCCATTACCATACAGAACTGAACCTAACTGGGTCACACAAATAAGGGTTTGAATCTGGTGATCATCAATTGAACTGATCTAGTTCAATTGATCTGAATGAGATTCAATTAGGTTCAAGGAAAATCGTGCTAGCACTCGATTGAACCTAACGTTCTTCTTTTACTATCATAAATAGTTGTCCTGTCTGAGCCAAAGGAGTTTGTGCTCAATCAGAGGCCTTCACTTGGTCTGACTGGAGGTTGTCCAAGTCAGAAAAGGTTGTCTTATTTTGTAAGACATTACCTACCATTTTTGGTCACCTGCCATTTCTTGTTCTTTGACTTTGGTCAAAAGTCTATCCTTTGGCTGGTCAAACGTTGACCATTGATACTTTGACTTTTGACCACATGTCATGCACCTATTGGAGAGCTGGTGGGGGCCTGTCCCCCTACCAGAACCTGGCAAGGAGGAGGGCGCATGCCACCCTTGGCGTGTGCCCAAGTTGGAGGCGCCTAGGAGTCCTTGTTGGACAAGGGACTCCATCTCCTTTTTGGATTCCAATTAGAGTTCTTCTAAGAACCAAGTTTGACTGGTCTTAGGCACCCTCTAAGGAGGAATCCAGGGGACTCTATTCCCACCAATCAGATTTAGATCTGATTTCACAAAGGGTTGTGATTGGTTGGGAAGAAGAGAAGTTGGATCACAGTTAGTCTATAAATAAGACCCTGTGCCCAACTCAAATTACATGAGATGATTGAATCACAATTCCCATGCCCCAAGGCTGCCTCTCCCCTCTTCCTCCATGCCAAACCCACCTTCTCCCCTTGCTCTCCACATCCAAAAGGAGTTTTGGATTTTTGTTGGTGCGATTCAAGCAAGAGAAAGGCGATCAAAAGCTAGAAGGCTGCACTGCTGCAAAGGACGACTGCTGATCTTCAAAAGGAGTTTTGAAGATCCTCCAGATCAGATTCAGATCTAATTTTTGGAGATGTGATAGAGAAGAAGAGGATCTCCAGATCCAGCCTAAGTGGATACCGGTAGAGGCCAGGTGCTTGCGTGGCTAGATTCAGAATCTTCTGCTGCAAACAGGATCATCAACAGGGTAATAAGATTACCCAAATTAGGTAAATTAAATTTGATTTAATTTATTCTTATTTTATTTTATTTATTAAAATAATAAAAATCAGATCTAAAACATCCTAGATCTGATATAGATCAAAGAGAAAAATTTTTGAAATATATCTTTTGATCTGATCAGATCTGAACGAACCTGGATCGAAAAATTAGGATTTTCCTTCACTTAGATGGTGGTGACTTTTGCTTTCCAAGCCTTCGAAAGCAATCTAAGAATTTTTCGAATAAGCTCACTATTAGTATAAGATTTACCTAAGCTTTTCAAACTATTTATAATATTGATAAATCTAGTAAATATTTTAGAAATAGATTTATTTGATTCCATCTTAAATAATTCATATTTGTGAACAAGCATATTTATTTTAGACTCTTTTACTTGATTGGTACCGTCATGGGTGACCTCTAGCCTATCTTAAATTTTCTTAGCCGATGCACATGTAGAGATTCTATTAAATTCATTAGGATCTAATGTACAATATAATACATTCATTGCCTTAGCATTTGTTGGCTTAAAATCTAGCCGTCGTCGGAGTCGAAGCTGAATTTGGAGAGGACGAGGTCACCGTCGGGACTTGCAAAATAAGTTTTGTCCGAAGTCTGGGGTGGTGGCTCCGGCAAGACCCTTCGACAATCAAGTCAGCTCTTTCAGCCAACAAAAATGGAGTACGTAGATAGATTCTAGCAGAGTTTTGAGGAAGAGAAGGAGAGCTTCTTCTTCTCAAAAGCATATCTGGAGGGTCTCTTATATGGATGGAACTTGTAACAAACTGATAGTGATAGCCATAACCATTCGGTAGTGGGTCATTCAGGGCCATGTGGAGTTTGTTATAAGGGATAGTATCTATTGTCACGATGTGCGAGCCCATCGGGGTTCAATGACCAAAGCTCGGATGGATGAGATTGATGATTCTTTTAGCTATATCGAGGATGAGTGTCGAGGTCCTCTAAGGCTGTTGGATGGAGTTTGGAGGAAGTTTAGCTATTTGGAGGAGTCTATTTGAAGGAAAAATCTGGGAGAAGTTTGACTATTGGAGGAGTCCAGTTGAAGGAGAAGTCTGATAGGAGTTCGACTGTTAGAAGAGTTTGACAGGGGAGAAGTCTAGCTGAAGAAAAAGTTTGAGAGGAGTTCAACCGCTAGAGGAGTCTGGCTAAAGGAGAAGTTTAGAAAGAGTTCGACCGTTGGAGAAGTTCGATTGAAAGAGAAGCCTAGAAGGAGTTCAACTGTTGAAGGAGTTTGGCTGAAGGAGAAGTTCGGGAGGAGTCTGACTGTTGGAGGAGTCCGACTGAAGAAGAAGTTTAGGAGGAGTTCAACTGTTGGAGGAGTTCGACTGGGGGAGGAGTCTGACTGAAGGAGAAGTTCGAGAGGAGTTTGACTATTGGAGGAGTCTGGCTGAAAGAGAAGTTCAGAAAGAGTTCAACTATTAGAGGAGTCCAGTTGGGGGAGGAGTCTGACTGAAGAAGAAGTTCGACTGTTGGAGGAGTCTGACTGAAGGAGAAGTTTAAATGGAGTCTGGCTATTGGAGGAGTCTGGCTGAAGGAGAAGTTCAACTACTGGAGGAGTTTGACTGAGGAAGAAGTCTAGAAGGAGTTTGACTATTGGTGTCTGACTGAAGGAGAAGTCCGAAAGGAGTTCAACTATTGGAGGAGTCTGACTGAAGGAGAAGTTTGGAAGGAGTCCGACTGTTGGAGAAGTCTGGCTGAAGGAGAAGTTCGAGAGGAGTTTAACTATTGGAGGAGTCTGATTGGAGGAGGAGTTTGGCTGAAGAAGAAGTTTGGAAGGAGTTCGACTGTTGGAGAAGTCTAGCTGAAAGAGAAGTTTGGAAGGAGTTCGACTATTGAAGGAGTCTCAAAGTTTAATCATGGAGGCTGTTGTCGGACGGTATCCTTTCGAGATCAAGCATCCAGTCGAACTTCGACAGGAGTGGGTTTATCCCCAACAGCATTCAATTCTATCATTTTCATGTCATGCTCATCCCAATCCTCTTTCAGTTTAGGGATTTCATTACCTTCTATCTTAATTATGGGAGTGTGTGGACCTTTGATTGTCACTCTCTAAATTTGATAATCAAGTGCTTGAATGTAGATACACATGCATGCTTTTCAATAAGTGTAATTTATTCTATTAAACAAAGGTGGACGATTGGTCGATTACCCTTCGGCAAGAGATGCACTCATTTGGGTTGCCATTTGATCTTAATTCTTGATTGTTAAATCAAATGAAGTGAGTACCAAGCTCTGATACCACTCATTGCCCAGCAAGACAATCCAAGAGGGAGAGTGAATTGGGTTTTTCAAAATTTAAACAAGTAGTATGGTATTTTCAAAATCTAGTGAAGTGATGGAGTATATTTTAGTTCTATGTAACTAAGTATGCAGAAATGTAGAAATATAAATGCAATGAAATGAAGAAAATAAAGCAATCACAAATACAAAAAAATTTATAGTGGTTTGGCGCCCCTTGCACCTACGTCTACTTCCCAAGATCCACTTGAAAATTTTGCTATAATCTCTCTAAGATTACAATCGGATAGTTTTTCAAGGCTTACTATCCAAAACCTAGTTGGTTTTACACCGACACACCAACCACAACCAATCCACAAGCCAACCCTTGGCTTACAATCCAATTCCTAGGCTTGGATGGGCCTTTTCCTTAGCTTCAAAATCCTATTGAAGCTAAGTTACAAGAAGAAGAAAAGTTGAACAATAGAAAATGAACAAAAAGCTCCTTTGATGAGCAAGTAGGTCGATGAAGCTTTTGGAATCTTTTTTAATGAAGACTTTTGAGCTTGTCTTTTTGCTGAAAAGAATCTTTTGATTTGATTTTTCTTGAAGATGGGAGTTGAATGCTTTCTATTCAAGGTTTTTGGACTCTTTCTCTTAACTTTTGATTCCTCTCAATGATTGAAGTATCATCTCACTTTCTTCAGGTGTTTTGTAGCTTATTCTCCATATTTGGTAGGCTAGAGAAGGCCATTTGATCGTTAGAGAAGTGAAAATAGCTGTTTGAATTATTTTTATAAAGTTTTGAACATTCTGCAAAAATTAGCTATTGGGGCTCGAGTCGACTCGAGCCTCAGCTTGAGATTTTTTACTCTACTCGTTCCTCTGCTCAAGATTTTTTACTCTACTCGATCCTTAGCTCATGGACCTCAAGTCGACTTGAGCCTCCACTCGAGATCGTTTCAACTTTTATCCCAAAAATCATGTCTTCTGTATTTTTCTTGCGACTTCGACTTATGAACCTCGAGTCGACTCGAGCCTCCACTCGAGATCCTTCAAACTTCATCTCAAAAATTTTGTTCTCTATATTTTTCTATGACTTCAGCTCGAGAACATCAAGTTGACTCAAGCCTCTGCTCGAGACTGTGCCATCTGAAATTTCTGCATGCTAGTTTTGTATCAGCTCTAGCTGAATAATAAGCTGAATAAGGAGTCGACTCGAGGGCTTTTATGCTAAAAAATTATAACTTGCCCAACTATTTTTATCTTCAATTTTAGTTTTGAGATGTGTCTTTCAAGCCTTACTTTAGGTGTTATTCATGCCTCAAAAACCTTCAACATTTTTTTAATGATCCTTAAATACACTTTTTAGGGATTTTCCATTTGATACTCTATAATTCATCATGAAACATGATCTCAACCAATTTATTAGTCCAAACAATATACTCAAATATTTTGTTCAACTTCAAAATCAATCCTTGGGGTTAACAACTAAATATTGGGTTGCCTTTCAACAAGTACTAAGCTTACTATCTTCAGCTAGATACAAAGCAGTTTGTCTATCCCATGTGAAATACTAAATTGATAAATTTTAATGATTTTGGATTGCCAATCTCAGAACGATAGTTTGTTATTCCTTTATTGACATATTCATTTTTAATTTTGAAAATATAATTGGTAACCTTATTCTCAAATCCTTGTTTGTTAAGAATTTTTTTTATTTGTTCTTTTAAAATACTCATATATAAGTTTGATTCCATGGGTATTGAAAGGATATCTAAAGGCAACTTTAGTTATGAAGGTAAATTAATATGATCTTGATTAAACAACTCCATTGGCTTTTCATTATATGCCTCTTGGTTTTTATAAGAAGAACCAACTTCTAGGGTTGAAGAGAATAGGATTTTAGTTTCATAGGTCTCAAGTAAATCATTTATTCTCTTCTTTCTTTTATCTATCTTATTTAAATTAAAACTAGCATCAGTACTAGTTTCGAGCTCAGGTTCTTCTATGTGGTTAGTCTCAGTACTAATCTTTTTTTCTATATTTTTATTTTGGCTAGCATCAGTACTAGGTTCTCTCACCTAATCATGGTATGGGTCCATAAGAATCCTATAACTTTTAAGTTTAGAAAATACTTTGGCATTCTATAATTAAGGATTCTTAAGTGGAACATTAGATTGATAATTAGGTCTAGGTGATTGGTGAACATTTGATGGGTTATTTATAAGAATCAATTGGCTTGATAGTTGATCTAGTTCTCTCCTCATGTTAGACTCAGCTAATTATCCTATTTGTGCTTTTAGCCTGACAATAGATTTCTATTGAGTTAAAATCGATTATTGTCGATTCAGAATTAATTGTTGAAGTTGATTAAACCTATTATCAGCTAGATTGGTCTATTGAGAAGGTGGATATGATGACTGATTATAATATGATGGCTGGTTAGATTGACTAGGCTAACCCTTATTATGGATATAGTTCTGATATTGGGGCCTATTTTGATAATTCTACATAGGTAGAATTTGGATTTGTGCTTGAGTCTGTTGGGATATCTAAGAAAAATTAAAGTGGTTCCTCAAATCTAGGTTATATGTATTTAAAAAAGAATCATTAATCGGCTTGGAGCAGTCTTGAGCAGCTTGAATTTATTTTTATATGAAGGTGAAAATTGTATAGCCATAGGACATTCACTCATATGATGGGCTGGGCTAGCACAAATAGAATAAATCTTCTGATAATTAAAGGGTAATGTGAATTATACAGAAGTTTGTTGACCTAAGGTTAGGAGTTGTTTTTTGGGAAAGAAAATTTACTTTATTTATCAGATTCAAGTAGGTCTTAGAACTAGATTCTGGATGTTTAAATTCATGGATCCCTATCCACTTTTGGTAGAAGGATAATAAAGCATGGTCAATTGAGTTTTCACTCAGGGTTCCAAACAAGGTATAGGCTTCATCCTCACTCTTGTTCATGAATGCACCTCCATAAGATGCATCTACCATTTGTTTATACCGATCTCCTAAATCCTCATAAAAAGCTTGAACTATTTGCCACTTAGACAAACCATGGTGTGGGCATTTTCTAAGAAGTTTTTTAAGTCTCTACCATGACTCATGAATTTTTTTCTCCTGGAAGCTAAGTAAATCCAGTGATAGCTCATCTCATGGTATTGGTTCGGTATATGAAATAAAATTTCTTAAAAAATTCATGTTGTAATTCAGCCTAAGGTTTAATTGGTCTTTCTATTATGCCAAGCCAGTACTTGGCTTTATCTTTTAGTGAAAAGGAAAATAAGATTAGTCTAAGGGCATCATCAGTTAAATTTTAAATTTTTACCATAGAGCAGATTTCTAAAAATTCATCCAGATGTTTACAAAGATCTTCATTGATATTTTTATTGAAAGATGGAAGCATCTGAATTATGGTCGGCTTGATCTCATAGTGGGTAGCATGAATATCAGATAACTGGATACAAGTTGATGGATTATATGTGGAATGAATAAAATATTCCTTCATTTGCTTAGGTGGTTCTCTAAGATTTTCAATTATTTGACTATTTAGTTCAATATGGTTCAGTCATTCAATTTTATGATTGGACTCAACTAGATCAAGTAAAGCGATCTCTTACCATGCATGTACTCGTGCAACTTTATCATGTGGTCTAGAATTTTTTTTAGAATTTTTTATTATTTTTTATATTATTATATTATTTTTTTTAAAATTTTTTAAATTTTTTTATTTTTTTATTTATTTTATTATGATTTATAATTTAATTTAAATTAATTTATTATTATTTTATTTTATTTTATTTTATTTTTGAAGAGGAAAGGAGAAGAAAGAAAGAAGAGTTCTAAAGAAGAGGTCCTAAAGAGTTCTAGAGCTAAGAAGAGAGAGAAAAATTAGCATTTAATTAGGTTTAATATTGGTTAGCAATCAAGTTAAGCAAACAGTCCTAACAAGGGTTATCCTAGATCTAGATAGTTCCTAACTGGCCAGGTCATCTTCAAGCCCTCCAAGTATAAGATCAGCCACTTAACTAGCTAAGTAAGTATAAAATTGATGAGTCCCCTCGTTGCTTGCCTTAGACACTAATTGTGCTTGGCCAAGTAAGCTAACAGAATCAATTATAAACTACCTTTCTTTGGGCCCAGTCATTCCTAAACCACTTGCCTTAAATACTAGTCAAACTGACTAACCCTAATCTAGTCTAACTTTTAGGGTTTCTTATCCTAAAGAGCTCGAGCTCCTAGGGCTGATGTCTAATTGATTTTAAAATTAAAGGCTTAGATCAATGCATGATGCTGGCTGATTATTTATGGGCCAAGAAAGGATGATCAAATTCCCATCTTATCTTGTTTAATGGGTTATGCCCTTAATTTGGTTTAATATGAATATGAACAGTTACTTTCAGACAAGGGGTTCTATGCAACCAAATTAGATGCATGAAACTTAGTTGAGCTTGAGGAGCTTATCTTGTCTCCAATGATCATCGAAAAAAAATAAAAATAAAACTAAACCTAATATGATGGATGCTGTAAGCAATTAGGATTTCTAATCTTGTCATGAAGCTTTTAATTAGGTTTAAGTATGTAATTTTTAATTAATTTAAAAATAAATTAAATAATAAAAAAATTTTAGAATTTAGGATTGATCTCACCAAATAAGATTGAAAGCTTCCTCTTTGCCCTAATCTTTTTGTTCTCTTTTTTTTCTTCTCCTTTTTTCTATAAAATAAAGAAAAAAAAGTTAGTAAGCAATATTTATAAAAAAATAAAAAAATTAAAAATTTATTTATAATTAATTTATAAAAAATCAAAGAAATAAAAAAACTTAACACTCTTGCCTTTCCCAGCAACATCGCCAAAAACTTGGTGCACTTATCAAAACTATTCTTAATTTATGAGAAAATCAAAAAATTAAAAAAATAGCATCTATTCCTTTCCTAAAAATGATGCAAAAAATTTGATAAGAGCACGATGTTGTCATTAAGATATCATATTTATCAGTTTAATTCTAACTTCTTAAATCAATTAAAAATAGGTAGTAAGTAGTGAGTCAGATCGAATCCACAGAGAAAGTAGTGTTTTAGTTTTGAAATCTTTAATTTTTATAAAAAAAAGAAAAAAAATTTAAAAAAAATTAAAGTCAAAAAATAGAACTATAAATAAAAAAGTAAAAATTAAAAGGTGCAAAAATTTAAATTTGCTACTAAGATCTACTAGTTAGATCTTAGCATCTACTTACAATAAAATAAAGAGCAATAATTAAAGTACAAAAATTAAATTATAATTAAAAATAAAAAACTAAATTTAAAGTGCATAAAAAAAATTGCATTAATTTAAAAATTCATAATTTAAATACATGAAATTAAAAAGAAAAAAAATAAAAACAAGCTAATCTTTGATCTTAGATCGGCGTCTGCGTGAAGATGGCATAGGAGACAGCTCTTCTTCACAGTACCCATTGTCTTGAAGCAGCCTCTAACCCAAGCATGGCTCCCACTCTAGACCATTATCTTTTCATGATCGAAGACAACAAATTTTGGAGGCCTTGAGTCCTTTAAATAGAGTTAGGAGGGCTAGATCCTTTATTTCTAGCCAATGTGGGATTCAAGAGGAGTTTTGATCGAAAAATATGAAGAAATCTTGGTGAAAATTGGATTAAAAGAGTTCTGGATGCATTCTGGCCATAGATCCAGATCAATTGGCTAAAAAATTCACAAAAAATCACTTTAAAAAGCCTAGATCTGGTCGGGATGAATGTGGACCTTTGGATGCTATGATTGGATTCTTCTCGTCCGTTCGATCATGCCAAAAACAAAGCTCTGGATTCCTTCTTTCGATCGAAACAAATACTAGCCATTCGATCGAGCTTTGGAGTGCTCAGGACTGTTGGATCATCATCTGGTGAAATATGAAACCAAATCAAAGAAGGAAATAACCGCAACCATCTGATCAAAATTGGCCAAAACCTAGACCGTTGGATCACACTTTTATTGTGCCCATAGACTGCGTGGATCGGGAACATCATAGATCGCAACCAATCGATGCCCATTTTATCTTGAAAATTATCAAAATATCCTCTTTTAAGGGTCTATGGTGAGCAACATGGTTTTCTGGCGTCAGCGGCTCACAGGATGGGTTGGCTTGGGCGGCTTGCGTTGGCGCATGGGCTAGGTCGACTGGCTTGGCATGCCGACTTGGCTTGGCTGGCTAGGCACATTTGGATGCACCGACTGATATGGCATGGTGGCTTGCCTTGGCTGGCTAGGTGCATTTGGATGCGCCGACTGAGCTGCATTAATTTTTTGATATTTTTTTCTTTGAAAATTAATATTGGATCCATTTTAACTCTGTTTTGCTCCAAACTTATTTTGTAGAAAAATGAGCTCTTTCCATTAGTAAAATATTTTCTAAAAATGATGAATAAAAGTATTTAATTTTTAAAAATAAAAATAAATAAATTAATAAATTAATATTTTATTGGTGAATTTATGGAACTTATCACCTGACAGTCTCATTTAGCAAAAGCTCTATCTGAGTCGATGATCTATGTTGTTCTTTCTCCTGGATTTCAAGTCTTTGTGATAAACTGTTGACTTGTTGGCTGAGCATTTCAGTCTATCCCTCAGAAGAGATCCTTTATTCTTCAATGCTAACCAATAGTTGATGCCTCAGTCTAGAGAGAAGATCAGTGAACCTTTCAGACATCTTTTCAACAACCTACTCTACAACCCTTTCAACTAAACCGTCTTGATCAAAATTAGAGGGTGGGGCAAGAAATTAACTTGGAGGCACTTGCGGTGTGTGTGGAGATCCCAGTGTCATGAAGAATGGTCCAGCTACAGAGGGAGTGAATGGAGGAGGTGGGTGCTCTTCAAGCTCAATTCTTATTATAGTTTCTTCCTCTGATCTTACCTACCTATCATCTTTCTTCACAAACTTCATCCCATGAAGAGTTTCTTCATCTATGTAATCAGTGTATGCCAATTTTTTGAAATCTTCACCCTGTAAGTTAACATGAAATTTCTTGAAGATCAGGGTAAAGATCATTCTGTAGGGCAGACAGGCTTTGCTTTTATTTATGGTGTCTTTCAACTATGGAAGCATTAGGGAGGAAAAGTTCATAGGTCTTCCTATTACCAATTAATACATAGCCACCAGTTCCTTTTTGCCTACCTAGTCATGCCTTCTGACTTTTGGAAAAGTTATATGACTAATAATGCATTGTAACAAACTCATTTCTATAGATAAATGATTCGACACTAATTGTTGATTCTTATTCACATCTATCTTTTTCAAAACACACTTTAAGGCTTCGCTTTTATCAAATAGATTCAAATAACATGCCCCTGATCTAGGTACTTCTAGAAGATGCCCTAATTTTCTCTCATCTAAACCGATACGAACTCCTTTCACCATAGATTCTACACCTGACTCTCCCTCAAAGTTTATATTCTCAAAAAATTCTCTAATATGGTCCGGATAGATGTTTACCTTGAGAAAGCAGAGCTTCTTCCAACCTTGTTGCCTTAGCTACAACCCAATATGGATGTTTTCTTTATCCAAATACTCAAAATCTATCTTTCATCTAGTAGGAATAGTTCTCATGGCAACGAACAGTCGAGCTCGTGAAGGAGCAGATGGAGAGGCATGGGAGATGTCTCGTTGTCATTTTATCCTAACTTCAGTTGATGGAGTGATGGAGGATCTCTGAACGGTGGTGGATTTTCTCTTTGGAGCCATTAGAGTCTTGGATTCGGATGAAATGGGCAATGGAATAGTGATTTGAGAGGTTTGGAGGAGTTAATGGGAGTTTAAGAGAGTTTGGGATGAGAGGTCTCGGAGAGTGAAAAGAATGAATGAGAATGAGGGTTTCACGAAAGTCCACTTAGAAAAAGGGGCTAGTGATTTGAGAGCTCTTATGTTTGAAGCGAGAGGTTTCAAATCATGACCAAGAGGTCTCGTGTATAAATCGAGATGTCTTGGAGACAAGAGGAGAACCAGAATTTAAAAACAAAAGAGATTTCAAGCAGACTTTTCTTGATTCTTTATGATAGAATTAAGGATTTTTAAGATGATAAAAGGGGACAAAATGCAATTCAATAAATTCAACATAAAATACATTTAGAGGGGATCACATATCCCAAGTTCACCTCGGATTTTAGAAAATCTATCTTCATTTAGAGGTTTTGTGAAAATATCAGCAAGTTGATTTTTAGTTGAAACAAATTCAAGCATAATGTTATTATTTTGAACATGATCTCTTATGAAGTGATATCTAATTTCAATGTACTTAGTTCTTGAATGTTAATAGGATTTTTAGTCAAATTTATGGCACTAGTATTATCACACCTAATGGATATATTATTTTGCTTAATTTTAAAATCTTTGAGCTGTTGCTTGATCCATAGTATTTGAGCGTGGCAATTCCCTGCAGCAATGTATTCGGCCTCGGCCATTGATAATGCTATAGAGTTTTGCTTCTTGCTATATCATAAAATCAAGTTCAACCTTAGAAATTGACAGGTGCTACTAATACTTTTTCTATCTATTCTACATCCTTCATAATTAGCATCAATGTATCCTATCAATTCAATGGAGGATTATTTTGAATACCATAGTTCTAAATTATGTGTGTAGATTAAATATCTAATTTTTTTTTAACAGCTAAAAAATGAGATTCTTTAGGATTAGATTGAAATCTAGCACACATGTAAATACTAAATAGTATATCGGGCCTACTTGCAGTTAAATAGAGTAGGGATCCTATCATATCTCTGTAGAGCTTTTCATTCATATTCTTACCATATTCATCTTTATCGATTTGCATGAGGGGCTCATTGGTGTGCCGATCTTTTTTCCACTTTTCATGCCAAATTTTCTCAGCATTTTCTTGATATACTTTGTTTGGCTAATGAAATTATCTTCCTTTGATTATTTAATTTGAAGCCCAAGAAAGAAGTTCAGCTCTTCCATTATGCTCATTTCAAATTCACTCTACATTAACTTTATAAACTCTTAACAAAAAATTTCATTAGTTTATAAACTCTTAACAAAAAATTTCATTAGTAGCTCCGAATATGATATCATCCATATAAATTTGGACTACAAGTAGGTCATTATTTTTTTTTTCAAAAATAGTGTAGTGTCCACACTCCCTCTAATAAATCTATTTTGTAAGAGAAACTTACTGAATCTCTCATACTAGGCTCTAGGTGCTTGTTTAAGTCCATATAGTACTTTATTCAATTTATAGACATGGTTAGGAAGTGAGTGATTTTCAAAATTGGATGGTTGTTCTACAAATACTTTTTCAGTGATATAACCATTCAAGAAGGCACTTTTTATATCTATTTGAAATAATTTAAAGTTCATGTAGCAAGCAAAAGTAAGTAATAATCTTATAACATCTAATCTTGCTATAGGAGCATATATTTTATCATAGTCAATCCCTTCTTCTTGATTATATCCCTTAGCAATTAGTCTAGCTTTATTTCTTATTACATTTTCATGTTCATCTAATTTGTTCCTAAATACTCATTTTGTGCCAATTATAGGATGATCAAGGGATTTATTTACAAGAGTCCATACATTATTTCTTTTAAATTGGTTTAGTTCTTCTTGCATGGCTAACATCTAATTTGAGTCTTTTTCAGCTTCTTCTATATTTTTAAGTTCTATTTATGAAATAAAAGTAAGATAATCAAATATATTTTTAAATGAAGATCTAGTTCTTACCCCTTGTAAAGGATTACCTAAAATCAGTTTTCTTGGATGATTGTGTGCATACCTCCACTCCTTGGGTAGATCTTCATGTTCTTTAGTTATTTCAATTTCAACATTCTTCTCTTTTTCATTGATTGTTGTAGATTTACCTCTATCATGAATGGTGTTATCCTTTAAATTTCGCTTCTTCATTCCATCTTCAGAAATTCCCACATTATCATCAAAAATATCTTTCTTTCTCAAAGATTGACTGTTAGCTTCATAAAAAATAATATTGATGGATTCTTCAATAAACAAAGAATATTTGTTGAAGACTTTATATGCTTTACTAGATGTAGAGTATCCAAGAAAGATACCCTCATCCGTCTTAGCATCAAATTTACTTAGGTTATCTTTACCATTATTATGAATGAAGCATTTGCAACCAAATATATGAAAATAATTAATATTAGGTCATTTTCTTTTTCAAAGCTCATAGAGGATTTTCTTTAAAATTGGGTGAATAGAAACTTTATTTAGGAGGTAACATGCTGTGTTAATGGCTTCAGCCTAAAAGTATTTAGGTAGATTTTCTTTACACAATATGGTACGAGCTATATCAACTAAGGTTCTATTCTTTCTTTCAACTACTCCATTTTATTGAGGAGTTCTAGGTATAGAAAAATTATGCTCTATACCATGTTCATTACAAAATTTCTCAAAACGTGTGTCCAAATTCTGTACCATAATCACTATGGATATAAACCATAGTTGAGTTTTTTTCATTTATTATCTTTTTGTAAAATTTTGAAAATATTGAAAAAGCTTCATCTTTGTGTGCCAAAAGTAAAATCCATGTGAAATGAGAATAATCATCAACAATAATAAGGCCATACTTCTTTCCTCCTAGGCTTGTAGTCTTAATAGGTTCAAACAAATCCATATGTATCAATTTAAGATGCTTAGAAGTTAAAATCATATTTTTAGATTTAAAACTCTCCCTAGTTTATTTTTCAAACTAGCAAGCATCACAAACATGATCAAACTTGAAATTTAGTTTTGGTAACCCTTAACTAAATCTTTATTGAGTAATTTAGATATAGTATGCATGCTTGCAGGACCTAATCTATGGTGCCAAAGCCAACTAGTTTCTTTGATGTTAGCATTCATTGCAACTAGGCATTGATCACTCTTCATGTCAATTTCATCAAGATTTACCATGTAGAAGTTGTCATGCCTAAATCCAATGAATTTTAGACTATCATCTAAGAAACTAGATACTTTACAGAAAGATGATTCAAATGAAACTTTGAAACCTTTATCACATAGTTGACTAATACTAAGCAAGTTATGTTTTAAGTTATCAACTAATAAAATATTATCTATGAAGGTAGATGGAGTAATTTGAATTTTATCAAACTCAGTTATTTTGCCTTTGCCGTTATCATCAAAGGTGACTACTCTCCCTTCCTTCCTTTCTAGGATGAAGAATTACTCCTTATCATCCGACATATGCCTTAAACAGCCGCTATCCAAATACCATTTACATTTAGATCCTTGGGCTGCAAGACATTCCTACACTGACAATCAAGTGATAGTTTTAGATACCTAAGTCTTCTTGGATCCTTTTGGATTAGCGGTCATTGTTCCTTTAGGAATCTAAATTCTTTTAATTTATTTTTCATTAAATTTTCTTGTGTTGCACTCAAATGCCTTGTGTCCTACTTTTCTACAGCTAAAGCATGTGATGTGTGAGGTACAAATAGATGTGGGTGCAGTAAAAAAATTCTTTAGAAACTGTCTTATCTTTAGATTTATATCCAAGTCTGGTTTCATCATAAACTCCTCTTTGATTGTTTAAGATCATTTACAATTTTTTAGAATTATAAGTAAATTTGTCAACTAATGGTTTTAACTTATCTAATTCATCCTTTAGGATTTTATTTTTCTCTTTTAACTTGTTGTGTTCAAAATAGCTTCTTCCTTTTCTTTTATAAGTGTTTGATTCATTTCTTTAAGATTTTTATTTTTTATATTAATCTTCTTAAAGTCTTTCATTAAATCATAAAAAGCATCTTGAAGCTCATCAAAAATAAATTCTAAATCAAGTGTAGAGGATACCTCATCATCTTGTGCCGTGAAGCATAAGTTTGCTTTATTTTGATTTTCTTCCTCCAAGCTTGATTCGTCACTGTAGCTCCAAGTCACAATCATTGCCTCCTTATTGGTTCTTTTAGGAGTCTTCAACTGAGGACACTTAGCTCTAAAATATTCAGGCTTCTTGCATTCATAGAAAGTGGGTTGATCCTTCTTTCTTTCTTTTTCTTTCTTTCTGCTAACTTTTCCTCTAATGAAGCTTCTTTTCTTAAATCCTTGTCTTCTTCTTCCTATAAATTGTTTGAACTTTCTGATCACCAGGGCCATATCTTTATCATTCTGATCACTGGTGGATAGATCATCATCTTCTTCAGCCACCATGGATTTTTGGATAGTTTGTTTCTTTTTGCTGTCCTCTTCATGGTGCCGATCCATAGCAAGCTCATGTGTCATCAAGGATCCAATGAGCTCCTCAAGTGATAGTGTGTTCAGATCCTTTGCCTCTTGAATAGCTATTACCTTGGCTTTCCATGACCTAGGCAAAGATCTAAGAGTCTTCCTCACTAATTCACTGTTAGAATAAACTTTTCAAATCATTTATAATTTCAGTAAATTTTGTGTACATGCTAGATTTAGTTGGATCCATTTTAAATAATTCATATTGATGAACTAGCATGTTTATCTTTATTTCTTTAATTTGGTTTGTCCCTTCATGTGTGACCTCAAGTCTATCCTAAATATTCTTTGCAGAATTGCAAGTAAAAATTTGGTTAAACTCATTTGCATCAAGGGCGCAATTGAGAATATTCATTATCTTGGCATTTAATTGGATAAGTTTCTTGTTCATTTCATCCCAATCCTTCTTTGGCTTAGGAGAGGATGTGCCATTGACATGACTGTTGGTGTGTGCGCTCTATTGACAATGACACTCCATATGTCACAGTCGAAGGCTTGTATAAAAAATGCACATGCAAGCTTTCCAATAGGTATAGTTGGACCCATTGAAAAGAGATGGCCTATTGGTGGATTGCCCCTCGACAAGAGAACCTCCTAGATGGGTTGACATGATCTTTATCTCTAGTTAAAAAAATCAATAATTAGTAGAGAACCAAAGCTCTGATACCAATTGTTGCTCAGCTAGACAATCCAAGAGGAGGGGGGGGGCACTGAATTGGGTCTTCAAAAAATTAAAGCAAGTATATGCAATAAAAACTATTTGCAATGCTATGTGAGTGAGATGTGAGAGCTATGAAAAGCAAGAGACAAGAACACACACACAAACAAGATAATTTTATAGTAGTTTGGTGCACTCCTAGCACCTACATCCACTTTTCAAGCAAGATTCTTTAAAATTTTACTATAATTCCTTAAGATTATAGTTGGATAGTTTTTTCAGGTTCACTATCTCAAAACCTAGTTGATTTTTTCTTAGGTTCATCAACTACAATCCTTACAAATATCAGATGAGGCAATACAAACCAAGGAAAGGAAAGTAAAACACCAAATCCCGAGTTTCAGTTCCTACTGAAATCAGTACACAAAAAGGGATAAGAAATTTGTACAACTAAGATAGCTTATTTAAATGAGCTAAGAAGTTATCATTGCAATTCGTTGAATGCCTCCTTGAATACTTGGAGTTATTGCACTTAAGAGCTCTTCAATGCTTGAGAGAACTTAGGATGAAAGAGGTTCACTACTATAAAAAAGAAACCGCTGCCGTAGCCCAAAAAATTACTGCCATAAGCTATGGCAGTGATTTTCTAACCGCTGCTACTGCGGCCATTACCGTAGCTCTATGGCAGTAGTTTTTGTAGTGGTTGCTTGAACCGCTATCATAGATAGCCTATTGCAGCGGTTTATAAACCGCTGCAATAGATCGACCTATAACAGCGATTTATTAACCGCTGCTATAGGTCTAATGCAGCGGTTGGCACCATTTGCACCAAGAATCTATGACAGCGATTGGCATGGATATGGCAGCGGTTATAAAACTACTGCTGTAGATATTGAATAATTAAAAAAAATAAAATTTTTATTTTTTTATATATTTTACCTGATAAATATATATAACATAAAAAAATAATAAACATAAAAATTATTCTAAAATGCTAAAATTTTATTATTAAATAAAATTTATTATAATATTTTTTTAAAAAAATAAAATACATCAAAAGTCTCCTACATCTACATCATCGTCGTTGTCATCGGGAGCCAGAGTCAGAGTCGGAGTTGGAGTCGAAGCCGAAGCCAGAGTCAGAGTTGGAGTCGAAGCCGATGCTGGAGCTGAAGCTGAAGCTAGAATGCGGGCCAACATATCCTCGAAGTTCATGACTCCAAAATATGTGCTGAGCATCGACATCATGTCTCTCATGATGCCTTCCAGATGAGATGTGCGCTTAACCCGATTTGCCCACGTCACAGCATGATTTGCCCGTGCCAATGCCTCCTCAAGCTTCTTCCTACTGACGACACCAAAAGTCTATGAGGAGATGCTCGCTTTAGATCAGTAGCTCGTCGGCGTGTGTTCGGGCCTACATCGGATCCTCTTAGAGTGCTCAGGCCCCAAGACCTAAGATAGATGGTCATGGGGCTTAGAGGTATTCGAGGCCTCGCTCACGAGCGCATCTAACTGATCCTATAATTATAAATTAAAATAAAATTTTATAAGAAATGCTATGATACAAATCATATATACTAACATATTTAATACTTATAAAAATATGTCCGATCACGGCATTTATCGGCCTACTCGTTTTGTTTGTGCGGCTGGATTAGAAGATCTCACTATGGCTAGGCATCACTCCATCTCTCATCAACTATAACAAAGAACAAATTTATTAGAAAGATGATAAAAATATAAATTTAATTTATCTAGTAAGATTTAGAATTAATTACCTCTCTGTGCACACGACTGGCCATAGACTCGTGGCCTAAAGTGTGCGTATACTCCTAGGCCGCACGATTCTTTCGGTTCTAATGGAAGATAGCCTAACAAGTATTTAAATGAATAATAAATATTTAAAAAATATTTAAATAAAACTTTAAGCATATTGAAAAATTTAAAAGTTAAGAATTTTACCTTGAACTCTTGGCTCCTCTAATGTCTAACCATCCTCTCCCACTGACTCGGAGGACAGTCCTGTATCTAGGGAACAAACTCTTTCGGAGTGTCTCGTCGATGCTCAAGCCATCCTCTATGGAGCTTGACCTTATAACCCCAGTACAACTCCTCAATCTTCCTCAGTCGGATATCTCGAGCCCTCTCATGATTGAAGAAGTTGTACCTCCTCTGCACAAAATTATCAAAAATTAGTTACAAAATTATTCTAATCAAACATATATAGTGTAAACATATAAAATGCACAAATATAACTAGGATGCATGTACTTACCCATATCTCCTTCCATACTCGATCCCTGATGGCAGCATCCATCAAACGCCAGTCTCTGAGCTCTACGAAAATGATGTCTAACTGCCTCACAAGTACTCCAAAATAGGAATGCATCTCCCATGCGGTCTCCCCTATCGGCCTCCCCTCCGCATCGTAATAGACCATCACCTAATGCTGGCAGTTCCACATGTATGCCATACGTGCGGGACCACAAAATATTCGACTGGATGATGCACCTATAATGCAAATATGTTATGCAAATATATAAGTGTACAAATACTATATAAAAAATAAAGTTGTACTAATATAATAAAAATGTACACTCAGATGTCTGCGTAGTAGTATATGTCTCAGATATGGACGACAGTAGAGGCTCAACTATCGGTGGAGTAGATGCCATCGGTTGAGGTTCCTGAGCAGCTGATGTCGAGGTGGATGGAGTATGCTCTGACTGCTCCTCGGATGCTGAACTACGCATAACCCGCCGAGAGACAGGGGTGAAAGCTAGATGGCATTTCGGTGCCATCATGATCTGCAACTAATATCATTTCTAGATATGGAATAAATGCACCCCATCACCAACTAATAGATAAAGATAGGTCCTATCCCAATAAAGCAACAAGATATAAACATCCAAAAAATGTTATGCAATAAATTCTACAACATGAATTATATTCATAAATAATTAAGGATGAGCAACAGTCGTAGATCCGATCTCTTGCATGAATCTTAGTGTTAATCCAGAAACTTGAAAGAAGAATAAAGTAGATGATGGCCGGACCCCCTCCCTCCCAATGATGGTGGCGAGGCCAGACCCCCTCCCTCCCAATGATGGTGGCAAGGCTGGATCCCTCCCTTCCTCTCTCCCTCTCTCGATCTCCCTCACTGGCAATGATGGTGAGGCCGGACCCCTCCCTCCCTCCCACTCTCAGTCTCCCTTGCTAGCGGTCGGCAAGTGACAGGCCCTCCCTCTCTCAATCTATCAGTCTCCCTCTCAGTCTCTTTATTTCTTAGTTTTGGATTTCAGAATTAGATCCAACCTTTCAGGATTCATTAGGATCCGGGTCGGGTACTTCGAGTATAGACCCATCGGATATTCAAATTTGGATCCGATACTAGTAATTAAAATTAGGTGGGTATTCGGATTTGGATTTGATACCAATAATTAAAATTAAGTTTGAATCTGAATATCCAGATTTTGATCCGAATTCAACCCATTGACAGATCTAGTCCATAGCCGTCGATATGGAATAGCCCAAGGCTACCGCCATGGCAACGTTGCTCGTTGAAAATAGGGCATTCATTTTTTTCTCTCATTTTTTTGATTGATTTAAAAGTACTTCTTCTCTCTTTTATATTTGGAATATTTGAAGGGAAATCCTGATTTCCCGATCCAGGTTCATTCAGATCTGATCAGATCAAGAGATATATTTCAAAAATTTTTTTCTTAATCCCAATCAGATCTTAATATGTTTCAGATCTAATTCTTATTATTTTAATAAAATAGAATTAAAAGATAAATTAAATCAAATTTAATTTACCTGATCTGGGTAATCCTATTACCTTGTTGATGATCCTGTTTGCAGCGGAAGGTTCTGGATCTTAGCCATGCAAGCGCCTGGCCTCTACCGGTATCCACAACTTATTTATGATAGCAAAAGAAGAACGTTAGGTTCAATCGAGTGCTAGCACGATTTCCTTGAACCTAATTGAATCTCATTCAGATCAATTGAACTAGATCAATTCAATTGATGATCATCAGATTCAAACCCTTGTTTGTGTGACCCAGTTACGTTCAGTTCTGTATGGTAATGGGATATGTCATGATCTCTATCATTGACATCATCGAAACTCCTTTCGATGGATCATAACTCTTCTGATTCGAACAGCTAGAATGATCGATCATCTAAATCATTCTAATTGCTCCCAAAATCCACCAGTGACACCTAGCAGTATATGGTGGCAACCCATCAGAGCTGAATGCGAACCTCTTGGTGCAGCTACCTGTGTGATTCAGTTCTTCTATCTTGAGCCCCGATCAGATTAGGGTTTAGGTGAACTCGTCAAACCCTAGGCTCTGTCATATGATGTAATCATTCGATTCGAGTCCAATGTAAAAATCTAAATAGAAACTCTTTCTATTATTTCACTCTACCATGGCCATGGATTCTTGGACTTGATTCTCATGATCATCATAGGGCTACTCCTCTTCCACCGAGGTAGATAGATTCCATCTTGATGCAATCCAGTTCCTACAATGAACATGTCATAGCCAACATACACCTCAGGGTTCCATATGGCTAGGAGACCGAGTAATGGTGTAGTCAAACTATAACACCCTCAAGGTGAACTGTCGATGCATCTCAGGTCAAAGAACCAGACACACTACTGCAGCATCGAGTCAGTCATTGACGAGAAGGTAGACTCCCTAATGACTACTCGAGGTGGTCACGCTCAGTGCTCTCATTCTCTAACGAGTATCTGTACTCTCACTCCGATGTCTCCACACCGTAGACTCAAGACTCATCTACTAAAGAGAAGCGATTGTACACCAACCTTCCGGATCAATCACCATCCTCGTGATAATCCTATGGTCAGGAGCAATTTATGAGTTAATAATGATTATTCATGTCTTAAATTTTTAACTCTTGAAAATATGAATTATCATTACCATTAACTCAAAGGATGTATCACAGACACTAAATACACATATGTGATAGAAAATAACCCATTTATTGATTTTAGTCAAAATTACAATTTTGCCCCTAGAAGTGTATTACAAGTGTTAGCCAATTCTGGCTTCTAGGGCATATATATCTAACAATATTTTCTCTAACTTCGATATGATTGGAGTCCAAAAAAAGTTGAATCCGACCATTGGAGAGCAAATACTAGCCATTAGAGATGTTGGTACGAAATCTGGTTGATGCCAGAATCGGTGCTGGAGTCAGAGAGGATACGGTTGTTGCTGGTGACCTACAAAATAAGTCTTGCCCAAAGTTGGATGTGGTGGCTCAGGCAAGACCCTCTGACGATTAAGTCAGCTTTTTCGGCCAACAGAAATGGAGTGCTTAGAAAAAAAAGTGGTAGAGTATCAAGAAGGAGATGAGAGCCTAGGAAAGAAAGCATATCTGGAGCATCTCCTAAATAGGTAAAGCCTATAACAAACTGATAGTAACAGCCATAACCATCTGGTAGTGGGCCGTTCGGGGTCACGTGAAGTTTGTTATGGAGGGTAGTGTCTGTTGTCGCGACGTGCCAGTCTGTTAGGACCTGACAGCTGAAGTTTGGATAGGATAGCTATAGGTGATGAAGTGTTTCTAGTTACTGTTATTCCAGAGGAGCTTGAAGGTTATCAAGGTTGACTGTGTGTAGGCTGTTGTTTGCTATATCAGGAGCATGCATCGAGATCCTTTCAGGTTGCTAGAAGGGGTCCAGATGGAATCCTGCTGGAAGTATCTAAGAGAAGCTCGATTGAGCGGAGCCCTTTATGCAACTAGAAGAAGTCCGACTGAAGGAGAAGTTCGGGAGGAGTTCGACTGGTGGAGAGGCCTGGCTAGAGGAGAAGTCTAGAAGAAGTTCGATCGTAGGAGAAGTTCAACTGGAGAAAAAGTTCAGAAGGAGTTTGACTGATAGAGAGGTCCGACTGGAGGAGAAGTTCAGAAGGAATTCAACCGACTGCCAAGCTGGCTAGGCTAGACTGCCCAAGGAGCTGCTCTCACTGTTCAAGTTCATCCAAAGGGGATCCAATGATAGGAGGGTGGCTGAGATCGCTCTGAGACAACATTTACCCAAACTTCGATGAGAGTGGGTCTATCCCCAACAATAGCCTTCCTACTTCCATGTTCGAAACTCGAAGGGAGTATAGATGCAACTGTCAAAGTTCTTTTTAGCCTCCTGCGCCCATCAGGATGGGATGTCTTGACATCTACCGCGCTGGTGCCGAAACTTCATAAACACGAGGTGACCCAAAAAGAAGTTTTTTTGAGCCTCCCATCAAAACTCTATCCAAGGTACAATGCAATTAAGGATCTATCCATTGCCACTTCTCTACCATGATGAGTGGGACACATGGTGCACATAGGTCGGCTGAATGAGATCTATAATCATAACTATTTTGGACTTCCCTAGGCTATTAAAGGCCTTCTTCCTCCTCCGAAATCTATTCTTTTCGTGTCTTCTTCCTTCCTTCCCAAGTCCTTGCCTTCCTTTTGCCCGAGAATCTTGGTTCCTTCTCACATCCTCTCCGCTCTTAGGCACCCTTCTGCTTGATTTTCATCATGCTCACCATCTTCTCGCCTTTCTCAATCGACTTAGGTCAGCTTTCCAATCCTTCTCTTTGAGCATTCATGCTTCCTAGATTTCTTGCTCTTTCGATTTTCTCTAGGGATTCTCTGAATTTCATTTTTCTTGATTTTTGGAGTTTTTTTTGGGGTTTATTTTGATTTGTATGTCTTCCGTAATCTTTCAATCTATCAATTTGTGGAGCTCATCCAAGCCAACCTTCTTAGACCCCACTCCTCAAGCCGCGGTTAATCCTAGGAGTATGTTCCATCAGCCTTTCATCCTAGATACCATTTCTTCTGTCCTCACTCCGAATGACCTCTCCCTAATTAGGATGTAGTATAGCATCCCACCAGAGTACGATCTTGAACTCCTCGGGTCAGGCGACCATGTTAGTTCACCTCCGTCGGTTGATTTTGTTTGTACCTAGAAGCCTTGCGTGCCAGGCTTTGACTTCCACTTCCTTCTTTCGTTGTCGCACTCTTTGATTTTTTGAACATTTCTTTTGCTTTCGTCATACCAAACTCCTTTCGACTTATAATTGGCTTTCTTTCTCTTTGTTATCTAGCTGAAGTCTGACCAACTGTCTTACACTTTCAAAATTTTTACACCTTCAAACACCATCCTTCTATAAAAGACTAGTGGTACTTCTCTCCCCAGTTCGGTAGAAGGGGTTACTGAAAGGTACTCCTTCTTCCATTCATAACTAGAAGGAGAAGTACTTCTTTATCCGATGTTCGATCTTAATGCTTGACATTCCTCCCTAGGGCTTTCTTAGAAAATTAGTTTGCCAAGCCTCTAGTTTAGATGAAGCCGACCTCGAGTCTTCTAACAAGCTCAAGGTATATCGAGCTCTTCTCCTTTCCAACCTTCTAAAGGAGCAGATCTTATTCAATCTTAGCCTAAGTCCTCTAAATCCCATCGGTATTAAATGCATTGATATGCATGTACACAAATATACATATGATCTCTCATGAAATTTCATATGTACCTTGACTGACCATAGTTTTTTCTTTATTATAGAGATGGATACTGATGCTGTGGAGAGGCTCACCAAGGGCCTTTATGTCCAGAAGAGGAAGGGAGTGGCCCCAGGTGGAAGCTCAAAAAGGGCGAGGGTCGGTGGCCTAAGTTTTGAGATTTCGAATGTCCCCGCGGTCGCTCTCAAAGTCGTTCTAGGCATCGAGGTCCTTTCAATCATCGGGGGCAGCATTGGAGGTGCGAGCTTTCAGCCTCTCGCATCCTCAAGCCTCACTGTAGGAGGGCCGGTGTCAGAGCCCCCCCACTGAGAGGGGAGGAGCAGATGGAGACGACAAGAAGAGGAAAAAGGCCATTATCACGAAGGTGGTCCGAATGGCTCGTTCGAACGGATCAAGCAACAACGATGATGATGATCTAGGGCTGGACCCCTTCGGCAACTCGGATATCATCCAAAATTTGATCGACAAGTTTTTCCTGCCTGGAGAGGTGGACCACCCAACCTGTTACATATGTGTGCCCTAGAAGCCAGAATTGGCCGACACTTGTAATACACTTCTAGGAGCAAAATTATAATTTTGACTATAAATAATAAAATAAATTATTTTCTATCACATATGTGTATTTAGTGTCTATGATATATCCCTTGAGTTAATGGTAATGATAATTCTTATTTTCAAGAGTTGAAAATTTAAGACAGAAATTTTCATTATTAACTCATAAAATGCTCCTGACCGTAGGATCATCATGAGAATGATGATTGATTCGAAAGATTGGTGTACAATCGCTTCTTTATAGTAGTTGAGTCTTGAGTCTATGGTGTACAGACATCGAAGCGAGAGTACAGATACTCATTAGAAAATAAGGGCACTAAGCATGACCACCTCGAGTAGTCATGAGAAAGTCTACCTTCTCGTCGATGACTGACTCGAAGCTGCAGTGGTGTGTCTGGTTCTTTGACCTGAGGTGCATCGATAGTTCACCTTGAGGGTGTTATAGTTTGACTACACCATGACTCGATCTCCTAGCCATTCAAAATCCTGAGGTGTATGTTGGCTATAGCATGTTCATTGTAGGAATTGGATTGCACCAAGAGGGAATCTATCTACCTCGGTAGATGAGGAGCAGCCCTATGATGATCATGAGAATCAAGTCCATAAGCCCATGGCCATGGTAGAGTGAAATAATAGAAAGAGTTTCTATTAAGGTTTTCACATCAGGACTTGAATCAAATGATTAAATCATATGACAGAAATTAGGGTTTGACGAGTTCACCTTCTTAACCCTAATCTGATCGGAGCTCAAGATAGAAGAACTTAATCACACAAGTAACTGCACCAAGAGGTTCATTTTCAATTTTGATGGGTTGCCACCATATACTGCTAGGTGTCACTGGTGGATTTTGGGAGCAATTAGAATGATTTAGATGATCGATCATTCTAGTTGTCTGAATCAGAAGAGTTCTGATCCATCAGAAAGGTAGTTTCGATGATGTCGATGATAGAGATCATGACATATCCCATTATCATACAGAACTGAATCTAACTGGATCACACAAACAAGGGTTTGAATCTGGATATCATCAATTGGACTAATCCAGTTCAATTGATTTGAATTAGATTCAATTAGGTTCAAGAAAATCATGCTAGCACATGATTGAGCCTAACGTTCTCCTTCTACATCATTAAAAGTTGTCTCGACTGAGCCAAATGTGTTTGTGCTCACTCAGGTACCTTTACTTGGTCTGACTTAGAGCTTGTCCAGGTCAGAAAAGGGTTATCTTAATTTATGAGATAAATTTGAGACAACACCTGCCATTTTTCCATCACCTACTAATTCTTGTATCTTTTGACTTTGGTCAAACGTTGACCTTTGACACCCTTAGACATCTGCCCATGTGTCATGCACTTATTGGAGAGCAGATAGGGGCTTGTCCCCTTACTAGAAAGAGGAAAGGAGGGGGTGCACACCTAGGGATGGCGTGCGCCCAAGGATAGGGATGCCTGGAGTTCCATACAGATGGACTCCAGGTTGCTTCTTGGAATCAAACTTAGGTGGCCCTTAAGGACTATAGACTTTGACCAGTCTTAGGTGCCATCCTAAGGGTGAATTGGAGAGGGCTCTCATCTGATTAGATCAGGTGATGTCATCCCACCAATCAAACTTAGATCTGATTGGATGAAGCAGCACGATTGGTCGGGATGATGTGGCACTGCAAGGCGTAGCAGGGTCTATAAATAAAACCCTATCTACGCCCCACTAAAAGAGAGCTTTCTTCTAGCCACACCCCAAGGCTGCCCCTCTCCCTCCTCCATGCTATCTTTTGATCCTCTCTCCCCTCTCCATGAAGGGAAATCCTGATTTCCCTGACCAGGTTCGTTCAGATCTGATCAGATCAAGAGATATATTTCAAAATTTTTTCTCTTAGATCTGTATCAGATCAGGGATGCTTCAGATCTGATTCTTATTTATTTAATAAAAATTAAATGAAAAGGATAAATTAAATCACATTCAATTTACCTGAATAGGGTAATCCTATTACCCTGTTGATGATCCTGTTTGCAGCGGAAGGTTCTGGATCAAGCCACGCAAGCGCCTGGCCTCTACCGGTATCCACTTGGGCTGGATCTGGAGATCCTCTTCTTCTCTATCACGCCTCCAAAAATCAGATCTGGATCTGATCTGGAGGATCTTCAAAACTCCTTTTGAAGATCTGCAGTCGTCCTTTTGCAGCAGCGCAGCCTTCTTGCTTTTGATCGCCTTTTCTTGATCTGAATCGCACCAATCCAAATCCAAAACACTTTTGGACGTGGAGAGCAAGGGGAGAAGAGACTATGGCATGGAGAAGGAGGGGAGAGGCAGCCTTGGGGCGTGGGAAATTGCTTCATTGATTAATTTTTTCAGGGTTGGGCGCAGGGTCTTATTTATAGACCTAAGCTTGTGATCCAACTCCTCTTCCTCTCAACCAATCACAACCCTTTGTGAAATCAGATCTAAATCTGATTGGTTGGAATAGAGACCCCTGGATTCCTCCTTAGAGAGGCGCCTAAGACCAGTCAAACTGGATTCTTAGTAGAACTCTGATTGGAATCCAAAAGGGAGGTGGAGTCCTTGTCCAACAAGGACTCCTAGGCGCCTCCTACTTGGGCTCACGCCACCCTTGGCGTGCGCCCTTCTCCTTGCCAGGTTCTGGCAGGGGGACAGGCCCCCACCAGCTCTCCAATAGGTGCATGACATGTGGTCAAAAGTCAAAGGGTCAATGGTCAACGTTTGACCAGTCCAAAGGTAGACTTTTGACCAAAGTCAAAGAACAAGAAATGGCAGGGTGACCAAAAATGGCAGGTAATGTCTTACAAATAAGACAACCTATTCTGACTTGGACAACCTCCAGTCAGACCATATGAAGGCCTCTGATTGAGCACAAACTCCTTTGGCTCAGTCAGGACAACTTATTTATGATAGTAAAAGAAGAACGTTAGGTTCAATCGAGTGCTAGCACGATTTCCTTGAACCTAATTGAATCTCATTCAGATCAATTGAACTAGATCAGTTCAATTGATGATCACCAGATTCAAACCCTTGTTTGTGTGACCCAGTTAGGTTCAGTTCTGTATGGTAATGGGATATGTCATGATCTCTATCATAGACATCATCGAAACTCCTTTCGATGGATCAGAACTCTTCTGATTCGAACAGCTAGAATGATCGATCATCTAAATCATTCTAATTGCTCCCAAAATCCACCAGTGACACCTAGCAGTATATGGTGGCAACCCATCAGAGCTGAATGCGAACCTCTTGGTGCAGCTACCTGTGTGATTAAGTTCTTCTATCTTGAGCCCCGATCAGATTAGGGTTAAGGTGAACTCGTCAAACCCTAGTCTCTGTCATATGATGTAATCATTCGATTCGAGTCCAATGTGAAAATCTAAATAGAAACTCTTTCTATTATTTCACTCTGCCATGGCCATGGGCTTCAGGACTTGATTCTCATGATCATCATAGGGCTACTCCTCTACCACCGAGGTAGATAGATCCCATCTTGATGCAATCCAGTTCCTACAATGAACATGCTCACAGCCAACATACACCTCAGGGTTCCATATGGCTAGGAGACCGAGTAATGGTGTAGTCAAACTATAACACCCTCAAGGTGAACTGCCGATGCATCTCAGGTCAAAGAACCAGACACACTACTGCAGCATCGAGTCAGTCATTGACGAGAAGGTAGACTTCCTAATGACTACTCGAGGTGGTCACGCTCAGTGCCCTCGTTCTCTAACGAGTACTGTACTCTCGCTCCGGTGTCTCCACACCGTAGACTCAAGACTCATCTACTAAAGAGAAGCGATCGTACACCAACCTTCCGGATCAATCACCATCCTCGTGATGATCCTATGGTCGGGAGCTGTTTATGAGTTAATAATGATTATTCATGTCTTAAATTTTCAACTCTTGAAAATATGAATTATCATTACCATTAACTCAAAGGATGTATCACAGACACTAAATACACATGTGTGATAGAAAATAACCCATTTCATTAATTATAGTCAAAATTACAATTTTGCCCCTAGAAGTGTATTACAAGTGTCAGCCAATTCTGGCTTCTAGGGCACATATATCTAACAATCTCCCACTTGACCTAAAGCCAATTGGCTACAAGTCTAAGTCCCATCTTCTCAAGGTGGGCTTCGATCTTCTGCTGGCCCAATGGCTTTGTCAGTGGGTCTGCCACATTATCTGCGGAGTCGACTCTCTTGACCTCGACATATCCCTTCTCAAGGTAATCG
>QRFJ01000432.1:59183-116196 GCA_006176705.1 Cocos nucifera
AGAGGCAGCCTTGGGGCGTGGAAGATTGCTTCTTGATTGATTATTTTCACTTGGGCGCTGGTCTCTTATATAGACTAAGCGTGATCCAAGTCATCTTCCTCCCAACCAATCACAACCCTTTGTGAAATCAGATCTAAACTGATTGGTGGATTAGAGTCCCTGGATTCCTACTTGGAGAGTGCCTTGGACCAGTCAAACTGGATTCTTAGAAGAACTCTCATTGGAATCCTAAAGGGGATGGAGTCCTTGTCCCACAAGGACTCCATGCCGCCTCTTACTGGGCTCACGCCTCCCTTGGCGTGCGCCCATCTCCTTGCCAGGTTCTGGCAGGGGGACAAGCCCCCACCAGCTCTCCAATAGGTGCATGACATGTGGTCAAAAGTCAAAGGGTAAATGGTCAACGTTTGACCAGTCAAAGGTAGACTTTTGACCAAAGTCAAAGAACAAGAAATGGCAGGTGACCAAAAATGGCAGGTAATGTCTTACAAATAAGACAACCTATTCTGACTTGGACAACCTCCAGTCAGACCATATGAAGGCCTCTGATTGAGCACAAACTCCTTTGGCTCAGACAGGACGACTTATTTATGATAGCAAAAGAAGAACGTTAGGTTCAATCGAGTGCTAGCACGATTTCCTTGAACCTAATTGAATCTCATTCAGATCAATTGAACTATATTAGTTCAATTGATGATCACCAGATTCAAACCCTTGTTTGTGTGACCCAGTTAGGTTCAGTTCTGTATGGTAATGGGATATGTCATGATCTCTATCATAGACATCATCGAAACTCCTTTCGATGGATCAGAACTCTTCTGATTCGAACAGCTAGAATGATCGATCATCTAAATCATTCTAATTGCTCCCAAAATCCACCAGTGACACCTAGCAGTATATGGTGGCAACCCATCAGAGCTGAATGCGAACCTCTTGGTGCAGCTACTTATGTGATTCAGTTCTTCTATCTTGAGCCCCGATCAGATTAGGGTTAAGGTGAACTCGTCAAACCCTAGTCTCTGTCATATGATGTAATCATTCGATTCGAGTCCAATGTGAAAATCTAAATAGAAACTCTTTCTATTATTTCACTCTGCCATGGCCATGGGCTTCAGGACTTGATTCTCATGATCATCATAGGGCTACTCCTCTACCACCGAGGTAGATAGATCCCATCTTGATGCAATCCAGTTCCTACAATGAACATGCCACAGCCAACATACACCTCAGGGTTCCATATGGCTAGGAGACCGAGTAATGGTGTAGTCAAACTATAACACCCTCAAGGTGAACTGCCGATGCATCTCAGGTCAAAGAACCAACACACTACTGCAGCATCGAGTCAGTCATTGACGAGAAGGTAGACTCCCTAATGACTACTCGAGGTGGTCACACTCAGTGCCCTCGTTCTCTAACGAGTATCTGTACTCTCGCTCTGGTGTCTCCACACCGTAGACTCAAGACTCATCTACTAAAGAGAAGCGATCGTACACCAACCTTCCGGATCAATCACCATCCTCGTGATGATCCTATGGTCGGGAGCTGTTTATGAGTTAATAATGATTATTCATGTCTTAAATTTTCAACTCTTGAAAATATGAATTATCATTACCATTAACTCAAAGGATGTATCACAGACACTAAATACACATGTGTGATAGAAAATAACCCATTTCATTAATTATAGTCAAAATTACAATTTTGCCCCTAGAAGTGTATTACAAGTGTCAGCCAATTCTGGCTTCTAGGGCACATATATCTAACACTCCACACCTAAGGAAAGTTGAGCTTCAGTTTAGTGCGATTCAGGCAAGAAAAAGCTGATGAGAAAGGAAGAAGGCAGCACTGCTACAGAGATGATAGCAGATCTTCGAAAGGAGTTTCAAAGATCCTCCAAATCAGATCTAGATCTAATTTTTGGAGACGTGATAAAGAAGAAGAAGATCTCTAGATCTAGCTTGAGTGGATATCGGTAGAGGCCAAGCATTTGCATGGCTAGATCCAGAATCTCAGGCAATCAGCAAGATCATCAACGGGTAATCGGATTACCCAGCATCAAGGTAACATTAATTTAGATTTAATTTAATTTAATTTTTTTATTTATTAGATCATAAAATTAGATCTGAAAAGTATTAAATCTAAGTTAGATCTAAGAGAAAATTTTTGAAATATGCCTCTCGATCCAATCAGATTTTAACAAACCTGATCCGAGAAATTCAGGATTTCCCTTCAACTGGTATCAGAGTCAGGTTGCATAAAATTTATTTAGATCTGATTTAATATGATAAATTAGTGATTTTAGATATCATATAAGATATGGTTAGATATAAAATTAAAAAATTAAAATTAATTAATATAGATCTAAAATGTATGAGATACATAACTAGACAAGGAATAGAATTATTCTATGTGAAGTCTAGTATAATCATAATTTTTATTTGATTAATTATAATTTTAAGATCTATTTATTTATTATTTTTTGATCTTATAAATTTTATAATCAAATCTGAAAATAGAAAGTTAATTAAATTTAATTTGTTCATATGAGATATGATAGTTGCATGTTTAGACTAGTTGTAAAATAGTTCTACAAAAGGGTTTAGATTAAATTTTATTTGATGTGATCAAATTTAAATTTAATTTTTTAGATAATTATGAGATAATTTAGATCTAAAAAATATGCATGATATGATACATGAGATGTATACAAAACATGTTTTAATTAGATCAAACTTTATATGAGATATATGCTTAGATCTAATTAGTTTTGTAGATTAGTTATATTTCTAATTAAGGCGTTCCCCTTGGCCGTCCGGTCATAAGAACAAAGTAGGATTTAAAGACCCTCTCCTCTCCATTCGATGGGGTGTTCTTATGATGTGTAGGGGTGCTGCGCATTCATCCTTAATCAAAAATTGAAAACTTACTTTCTGCAAAATCCTAGATCCTGAAATCCCTAGGATCTTATTTACATATTTTGTTTATGAACCCTAAAATTAATTAAGAATTAAGATTATGAAATATATTAGATCTAAAATTAAGAATTTTTAGATCTAAGACATGTTCATGAAATTGGGTTCGAGCTTGGGTAGCTCAATTAGGTCTAAGCGGTTGATCAAATTAAATCAAGAGTCGGTTAGATGGGATCAATAATGCTTAAATTGATCAGCCTAATAGGATTAAGTTTGGATCAAGATCGAGTCACATGAGTGATCGATCAAGCTAAGACCTAATTAGGCTCAGTGGTTAGTATCTGGATTATAGGCTAACCTGATTGGTTCTAACTCAATAATTTGGTGTCTAAGGTAAGTCTGGTAGATACGATCGACTGATTTTTAATTGAGAGCTACTCAAATTGAATGCATTCTTTTCGAGTTAATGGCATATCTCTTCCACTGATCTCACTTACCTGGCCATGTTTGTTAACTCAGTTCTGATCTGAGGTGGTCAATAATCCAAGCTAACCCATGCCACTAGGTTAGTCATAATGGTTATGACTATGTCAAGTCTAGTTTAATGATACCTAAATCAAATCTTCCTAAGAAAAGATTAAGTCTAAGATCTTCCACCATTGTAGATGTGCGGGCTCTTGCCGGGGTTAATTGTTCTCGACTGGTCATAGTGGTTCAGTTGCATCGAAAAGATGCAACTATGTCTATTAGGCATTGGATGCTATGGGCTGGAGGATGGATTAGGCTCAATATTCCAGATACGATGAGAGACCTAATTAGAAATCCAATCTGTGCAAATGGTGGGTCTGACTTAACTAAGAAATATATCAATATTCCGGACATGGTGAGATTCATGAATTAGAGACCAAGTTTGGGTGCACCATGATTAGAGAATCATTGAACAAGAGTTGTTCACTCATTGGCTAACCCATCACCAATAACTGTTAGGTGAGGTGATGAGTCAGTTGGTGGGACCGCACCACCCATTAGAAATCATTAATCATGGAGATTTTTGCATCTCTACAGAGAGAGTACAGGAATTTGAGAAAATAGTAGAAGCTAATTTATTTAAAAGTAAAATTTCTAAATAAATTAGTTAAGTCTTAATTATAATATCTAACTAGAAACTTTGACCCTTTATAGAAAAATATCTGCATCAAACCCACTAGCACGAATCCTGGACACCCATAGACTGACCGACCAAATTTCAAGGATTGGCTCTGAAACTTCAAAATTATTTTGGGTTTCAAGAAGTTAACTCATGTATTGGATCAGGATCCTCCCACCTTACCAGCTCGTCCATCTTCTGAACAGAGAGTGTCTCTGGATAAGTGGATGGATGAAGATAACAAGGCTAGATACTATATGTTGGGCTCAATGTCTGATGAACTTCAGTGCCAATATGAAGATATCAGGACTACTCACTAAATGTTGGCCACCTACAAGAGATGTTTGGTGAACAGAGTCACGCAGCCAAGTATCAAGTCACTAAACAATTGTTCGAGGCTAAGATGCATGATGGGCAGTCAGTCCAAGATCATTGTCTGATGATGATCAAGGACTTGGAAGAGCTTGAGAAGCTCGGAGTGAAGTTGGACTTGGATCTATAGAATGATATAATTCTGCAATCTTTGACTGATGCATATGGGCAGTTCATCATGAACTACCATATGCATAAACTTCAAAATTCCCGGTCGAACTTTTGAACATGCTGGTTACCGCTGAGCTTTCCATGAAAGGTTCTAAAGGCTCAGTGCATGCTATGGAGCAGACTTCTTCCAAGAGAAAGTCTTTTGGAAAGAAGAAGAAGTCTATGAAAAAGTAGAAGATGGAAGAAGAAAAGAAAAAAAAGGCAGAGTTGAAGAAGACAGCTGACAAAAGAAAGTATTTCCATTGCAATAATAATAGCCACTGGAAGCGAAACTGCCCTACATACCTGGCCACCCTGAAGAATAAGAAGGAGACAGGTCCTTCTGGAGGTATGCGCATTATTGAGTCTAACCTTATGATTTCTTCTGCATCCAGTTGGGTGCTTGACTCTGGTTCTAGTGCTCATTTGTGCACTTTCATGCAGGGTCTTGAGGATAGTAGGAAGCTGAGGGATGGTGAAATGATCCTACGCATCAAAAATGGAGCAAGAGTTGCTACCATGGCCATGGAAACATATCCTTTTGAAATACCATCTAGTTTAGACTTAGTGTTAAAAGACTATTATTATGTACCTACAGTAAGCAGGAGTTTGATTTCTATTTTTTGCTTTGCATTAGAAGGCTATATAATTAGTTTTCTTAAGGACCATTGTAATATTCTTTATGAAAGAAATAAAATTGCAAGTGATTTCCTTATTAACGATCTTTATTAGTTACATATTGATGTATCTATTTTTAATATCGAGCAAAATATGAATATCATGAAACGACCTAGGGATAGTCCAAACGATAGGTATCTATGGCACCTAAGATTAGATCATATAGCAGAAGATAGGGTTAACAAATTGGAGAAAATTGGACTATTGAGTCTGTTGACTTTCGAGTCATATCCAATCTGTGAATCTTATCTTCATGGCAAAATGACTAAGCTTTCTTTTGTAGGACATGGAGAAAGGGCCACGGATCTTCTTGCCCTAGTACATACTAATGTGTGCGGCCCATTTGATGTGCCGGCTAAAGGCAACTTTGTCTACTTCATAACCTTTATCGATGATTTATCTAGGTATGGGTATGTGTATCTTATGAGACATAAGTTTGAAGCTTTTGAAAAGTTCAAGAAATTCAGACATGAAGTAATAAAGCAAATTGAAAAATCCATTAAGGTTCTTCGATCAGATCGAGAAGGTGAATACCTTAGTCAAAAATTTTTGAACTATCTCAAGAAAAATGGCATAGTCTCTCAATGGACTCCACCTGAAATACCTCAACTCAACAGGATTTTAGAATAGAGAAATCGGACCCTATTAAATATGGTCCGATCCATGATGAGCTTCATAGACCTTCCTGATTTTCTTTGGGGATACTGTTTGTTAACTGCAATATACTTACTGAATAGGGTTCCTTCTAAAACCGTTCCTACCACACCGTATAAGATATGGCATGGTAAGAAACCAAGTTTGAGTCATCTCAAAATTTGGAGTTGTCCGGCTCATGTCAAAAGACAACAAGCGGATAAGTTAGACTTTAGGTCCTTTAGAGCTCGATTTATAAGATATTCTAAAGAGTCATTAGGATATTATTTCTACATTTCGGAAGATCACAATGTGATTATGAGTCGACATGCCATCTTTTTTGAAAAATAGTTTATTCAAGATAGCAGCATTGGAAAGCAGATCAAGCTTGATGAAAAAGTCTTACAAGAGTAATGAGCTAAGGATAAATGGAACCAAATCAGGTTGAGCCAATCCAATCACTACCTCCTTCGCCTTATAGATCAGAAAGAGTTTTTCATCCCCCTGAGAGGTACTTAGGTACTATTTCAGAAGAAATAGAGAAAATATTTCTCGTAGGTAATGGGGTTCATGGTGATGATCCCAAAACCTATAACAAGGCTATATCAGATATCGACTCCGAGAAATGTTTAGAGGCAATGAAGTTAGAAATTGATTCGATGCACTCAAACCAAGTTTGAACCTTGGTAGATCCACTAGAAGGTATAGTACCTATTGGGTGTAAATGGATCTACAAGAGAAAGATTGGTGCAGATAAAAATGTGGAGAAACTCAAAACTAGATTAGTGGCAAAAGATTATAGTCAATGCAAAGGCATTGACTATCAGGATACCTTTTTGCCAGTAGCTATGCTAAAATTCATCCACACATTGCTTGCTATTACAGCCTATTTCAGTTATGAAATATGGCAAATGGACGTGAAAACGACATTCTTAAATGGATATCTTGAGGAAGATATCTATATGAAATAGCCGCTAGATTTCACATCCAGTGATGATGATCATAAGGTATGCAAGTTGCAAAGGTCCATATATGGACTTAAGCAAGCATCTCAGAGCTGGAATATTCATTTTAATGATGTGATTAAATTATTTGATTTCATCAAGAATGAGGAGCCATATGTCTTCAAAAAGATCAGTGGGAGCACTATTGTCTTCCTCGTATTGTACGTGGATGACATCCTCCTTATTGGGAATGATATTCCTATGTTGACCATAGTTAAAATGTGGTTATCTAAAGAATTCTCCGTGAAAGACCTAGGAGAAGTATCCTTTATTCTACAATTAAGTTCTATAGAGATAGACCGAATAGGATGCTAGAACTTTTACAGAAGATGTACATAGAGGAAGTGCTGAAGAGGTTTAGCATGAAAAACTCTAAGAGGGCTTTGGTACCCTTCAGACATGGCATTCATCTTTCTAAGAAGATGTGCTCTAGCACACCTGAGAAAATAGATTGCAAGAGCAAGATCCCTTATTCTTCAGCAATAGGGAGCCTTATGTATGCCATGTTATGTGTACAACCTGATATAGCCCATGCTATGAGTGTCATGAGCAGATATCAGTCGAATCCAGATGAAGAATACTGAACTTTTATAAAATGTATCCTGAAGTACTTGAGAAGAACTAAGGATATGTTGTTGGTCTTTGATAATGGAGAACTCCAAGTCCGGGGGTATACAGACTCGGATTTTATGCCCGATGTAGATGATCGAAAGTCAACATCTAGGAGTCTATTTTTATGCAATAATGGAGCTGTTAGTTGGAAGAGTCCAAGCAGACAATGATAGCAAATTCCATCATAGAAGCAAAATACATTGCTGCATCAGAAGCTATAAAAGAGGCATTCTGGTATAAGAAGTTTGCCGCAGAGATTGGAGTGATTCCATCAGATGCCATTCCTCTATAGTGCGACAACAATGGTGCCATAGCTCTTGTTAAGGAGCCGAGGTCTCACCAAAAATCCAAGCACATTGAGCTGCAATACCATCTCATCCGCAATTACCTCGAGAAGGGTTACGTCGAGGTCAAGAGAGTCGACTCCGCAGATAATGCGGCAGACCCACTTACAAAGCCGTTAGTCCAGCAGAAGATCGAAGCCCACCTTGAGAAGATGGGACTTAGATTTATAGCCAATTGACTTTAGGTCAAGTGGAAGTTTGTTAGATATGTGTGCCCTAGAAGCCAGAATTAGCTAACACTTGTAATACACTTCTAGGAGCAAAATTATAATTTTAACTAGAAATAATAAAATAGATTATTTTCTATCATATATGTGTATTTAGTGTCTGTGATACATCCCTTGAGTTAATGGTAAAGATAATTCTTATTTTCAAGAGTTAAAAATTTAAGACAGAAATTTTCATTATTAACTCATAAAATGCTCCTGACCGTAGGATCATCATGAGGATGATGATTGATCTGAAAGATTGGTGTACAATCGCTTCTTTATAGTAGATGAGTCTTGAGTCTACGGTGTAGAGACATCGGAGCGAGAGTACAGGTACTCGTTAGAGAATGAGGGCACTGAGCGTGACCACCTCGAGTAGTCATAAGGAAGTCTACCTTCTCATCGATGACTGACTCGAAGCTGCAGTGGTGTGTCTGGTTCTTTGACTTGAGGTGCATCGGTAGTTCACCTTGAGGGTGTTATAGTTTGACTACACCATGACTCGGTCTCCTAGCCATTCAGAAATCCTGAGGTGTATGTTGGCTATAGCATGTTCATTGTAGGAATTGGATTGCACCAAGATGGAATCTATCTACCTCGGTTGAAGAGGAGCAGCCCTATGATGATCATGAGAATCAAGTCCGTAAGCCCATGGCCATGGAAGAGTGAAATAATAGAAAGAGTTTCTATTAAGGTTTTCACATCAGACTTGAATCGAATGATTAAATCATATGATAGAAATTAGGGTTTGATGAGTTCACCTTAACCCTAATCTGATCGGGCTCAAGATAGAAGAACTTAATCACACAAGTAGCTGCACCAAGAGGTTCATTTTCAATTTTGATGGATTGCCACCATATACTGCTAGGTGTCACTGGTGGATTTTGGAAGCAATTAGAATGATTTAGATGATCGATCATTCTAGTTGTCTGAATCAGAAGAGTTCTGATCCATCAAAAGGAGTTTCGATGATATCGATGATGGAGATCATGACATATCCTGTTATCATATAGAACTGAACCTAACTGGATCACACAAATAAGGGTTTGGATCTGGATATCATCAATTGGACTAATCCAGTTCAATTGATTTGAATTAGATTCAATTATGTTCAAGAAAATCGTGCTAGCACACGATTGAGCCTAACGTTCTCCTTTTATTATCATTAAAAGTTGTCTCGATTGAGCCAAATATGTTTGTGCTCACTCAGGTACCTTTATCTAGTCTGACTGAAGCTTGTCCAGATCAGAAAAGGATTATCTTAATTTATGAATAAATTTGAGACAATACCTACCATTTTCCATCACCTATTGATTCTTGTTCTTTGACTTTGGTCAAATGTTGATCTTTGACCCTTGGACATCTGCCCATGTATCATATACTTATTGGAGAGCAGATAGGAGCTTGTCCACTTACTGAATTTTGGAAAGAAGGGGGTGCACGACTAGGATGGCGTGCGCCCATGGATAGGGATGCCTGGAGTCCCATGCGGATGGGACTCCAGGTTGCTTTTTGGATTCAACTTAGGTGACCCTTACCTATAGACTTTGACCAGTCTTAGGCGCTATTTAAGGATGAATTTGTAGGGCTCTCATGTAATTGGATCAGATGATGTCATCCCACTAATCATATTTAGATATGATTGTACGAAGTGATAAGTGGTAAAAATATACTAATAAAAGTATTAAATTATAAAATAAATTAATCTATTTTTTTAGAAATTGATACTTTTATTAATCTTATGTAGGAAAGAAGGCCACCAATGTGAAGATCTTATTTCTTTGGTTCAGATGAAATAAATTTCAGACAAAACGAACTTCAAATGAGCCCAAAATTGAATTTCAAAAAAAAAAAAATTGGTTCGGTTCAAATCGGTTCAGAAAATCGGCTCAGCGGTTCGGCCTGGTTCGATCGCAAAAGCAAACTGACCTGCCGATGCAATGCTGATGTCAGGATGATGTCAACATTTTTTGCAGCACATGATGGACCAACAGGAAGGCATTTCGAGAATTTCACATCAGGAAAAGTGCTCCGATTAGCTAAAGAACGCGGTGGTCCATGCAACACCGAGCCCATGCATGGTCTACAGTGGGCAATTTGAGAATTTTGTCTGATCCAACGGACAGCTTTCATTGAAACTTGATCGGACGGTCGAAATGAAGGCGCTGATGGACGGCATCCGTAGCTCCCGATCGAGATCCAACGGTTCAGATTCATCCCAACGTTAAACTAAAGATCAAAAGCCTTCTTTCTATGTGATCGAATGGCCCAAATTCAATCCAATGGTAGATCCAACGGTTGGATTGAAATTCGACTTAATCTGGGTTATTTTAAGGGGTTTTTAAGTAGTTTTTGGATCGTTTGATCAACATCCAATGGGCAGAATTATCCAGATCCTAATTTGAGTTGTTTTGGGAGTTTTAAACCTAATTTTAAAAGAATTTTGGGGGAAATCAATCTCTTAACCTATAAAAACCTACTGTTTCCATAGAAAAGGGAGGAGAGAAGTCAGAAAAAAAAAAGAGGAAAAGGGAGAGAGTTAGAGAAATAAAGAAAAATAAAAAGAAAAAGAGAGGAGAGAGGTAGAAAGAGAAGAGTGATTTGTGAGAAAAAGAAAAGAGTTTTTCTTCGACAATCAAGACATCGATCAAGGAGCCTCTTCTTCTTCATCAAGTTCTCCACACCTAGAGCAATGGACAATCAATTTCAGCAATCAAATAGTCTAATTTCTCTATTCTTTTTATTTTATTTGCTATTTTTGAACTTGTTATCATGAACTAAATTTTCTTTTACTAAGGCTAAGGTGTAGCCACTCTTTTGATGCAATATTCAGTATGATTTATTTTTAAATTTTATTCATGAGGAGTATATAAATCTGATCTTAATGCTTTTAGATTACTGGCCATCTTCTAATTGATCTGATGAACATGGGTGTTACGGACCAAGTACATCTATGTTATTGCTTCTTGATTATATACCTTGTATTATGAATCAAATTAGAATTCATATGCATGCGGGAATTTTAGTGCGCTTTGGAATGCAGCGTATTTTAATTAGAGGATTTCACAAAACTTAATGCATTAATATTTATTTAAATTACACCTGGACCAAAGGATAATTAATAAATATTGAATAGTTTTGCTATGCCTGGACCAAAGGGTAGTGAATAAATTAGGAGACTCCACCGTCACATGAAATAAAATTAATCTAAAAATCTGAATATTGTATTGACTGAGTTGGTGAACCGATTGCCTTAGTAATCCATTGCTCTTGAATTTAAAACCCTAATAATTACACTCTCTCTATTTCCTAAAAAAATTTTAATTATTTCTTTATTTTGTTCTTTAATTTCTTATTCTCATAAATCGATCTTCTAAATAAAGCATAGGAAAGAGCTTTTCAGTACTTATTTTTCAATCCTCTAGGGACGATACTCTACTCATTCACTTTATTACTTGATCGACTGGTGCACTTGCCATAGCTATAAATTAGCATGCATCAAGTTTTTGGCACCATTGTCGGGGATTGTGTCTAAAATAATATTAAAATTTTGATCCTAGCTTTACTTTAGAAATTTATTTTTAATTTTTATTATTTATTTATTTATTTAAAAAAAATTGTTCATTGCATGACACGTACTGGACATAGTAACTTACTACCTTTAGATCCAGAAATTGAAAGAACCATTAGAAGACTACAACAAGAAAGAAACATGGCAGCTGAAGATCCTAACGACATCAATCTAGGATTGGATATGACGATTGAAGGATAGCATGAAGCTATTCGAACCAGTACATCATCCATTAAATGATTACATCACACCATCTGTAGTCCGATGCAGCTTCAAGCATCAGGAGACCGCCTGTACGAGCAAACAACTTCGAAATAAAATCGACGATGATCCAGATGATTCAATCAACTGTCCAATTCAGTGGACACGTGCATGATGATCCGAATGCCCATATTTCTAATTTTCTTGAACTTTGCGATACTTTTAAAATTAATGGGGTGTCGGATGATGCTATTAGATTAAGGTTATTTCCTTTCTCTTTATGGGATAAAGCTAAAAGTTGGCTTCATTCTCTTCCTGTAGGTTCTATCACAACTTGGGATGTCCTAGCCCAAAAATTCTTAGCCAAGTACTTTCCACCTTCCAAGACTGCTAAGATGCGCAACGATATCACTTCTTTTATGCAGATGGACATGGAGACACTATATGAGGCTTGGGAGCATTTCAAGGAAATTGCTGAGGAGATGTCCACATCATCAACTACCCGTATGGCTTCAGGTACAAACTTTCTATAATGGTTTATCTCCTACTAATCGATTCTATGATTGATGCAGCAGCAGGAGGAACCATTAATCGAAAAAATGGAAGGAAGAAGCCTTCGATCTGATCGATGAGATGGCATCAAATAGCTATCAATGGCAGATAGAATGCATGATGCCAAAAAGACTAGCAGCTGTGCAGGGAGTAGATTGCGTGCCAACCTTACTAGCTGAAATTGCAGCCCTTAGAGCCGAAGTCAACAACTTAAAGGAAACAGCTATGCATATTCAGAGCATTACTTGTGACCTGTGTGGAGGAGGACATGATACGAGCAATTGCCAGACAGGTAATCCTTTTGCTAAAATAACTGATACAGCTAATTATATTGGTAATTTTTTCAGGCCGCAATAAAATAATCCCTACTCCAACACATACAATCAAGGGTGGAGGCAGCACCCAAATTTCTCATGGAGCAATCAAAATGCAGCACAACAGCCACCCCCGGGATTCCAAGTACCTGAAAAGAAGTCCAACATGGAAGAGCTGATGGTCAAATTTATGCAAAACCAAGAAGCAACTATAAAAAATTTGGAAGCCAAACTTAGGCAGGACCAAACAGCAGCAATTCAAAACTTGGAGATGCAAATAGGTCAAATGGCTAAGATAATCTCTGAGAGACCTCAAGGATCCTTGCCAAGCAATATAGAGACAAATCCAAGGGAGCAAGTCAATGCTATCACCCTAAGAAGTGGTACAAAGCTGGAGGAGCCACATCAGAAGAATGAGACTGAAGAGCCAACTACAAATAAGGAACCATCAACTAAAATTCGTCAGTCACCAAAACAACCAGCAGATGGATGGTCTCCAGGTATACGATTTGCTGATCCAAATGTGAAGCCCTACGTGCCGCCACTACCATTCCCAGAGAGACAAATACAGCATCCAGATAAGAAATTTTCTAACTTTTTCAAAATTTTAAAGAATTTACATATTAATATTCCTTTTGTAGATGCTATTACTCAAATGCCCAGGTATGCCAAGTTTCTCAAAGAAATCTTAACAAATAAGAAAAAGCTGAAGGAGCATGAGAGAATAAATTTGAATGAAGAATGCTCAGCAATACTTCAAAATAAATTACCACAGAAGCTAAAAGACCTAGGGAGTTTTACTATCCCCTGCATTATTGGTGATTGTAGTTTTGATAAAGTTTTATGTGATTTAGGAGCAAGCATTAATCTCATGCCTTTTTCTATTTTCAGGAAGCTGGGTCTAGGAGAACCAAAGCCTACCACTATTACTCTTCAATTAGCCGACAGATCCATTAAATATCCAAGAGGTATAGTGGAGGATGTCTTGGTAAAGGTAAACAAGTTTATTTTTTCCTATTGATTTTATTGTTCTTGATATGGAAGAAGATTATGATGTACCCCTTATTTTAGGGAGACCCTTTTTAGCTACTGGAGGAGCTTTAATAGATGTTCAACAAGGAAAATTAATTCTTAGAGTCCAAGACGAACAAGTTACTTTTAATGTTTTCAAAGATACTAAACATCCTGATGATAATCAAACTTATTTTCTAATTGATATTATTGACAATCCATTATATGAGAATTCTGTAGAAAATAGGTTTGAGACTATAAAAGCGAGCAATGTCAAATTGAAAGAGGACTCGATCAAACATGAAAGTATTCCAATTGAAGTGGCACCAGATTGATCCACTTTAGAACTCAAAGAAAGTCAAGCTGAAGACTATAAATCAGAACTACTAGATAGGTTGTTTCTTTTCTTTTTAGTTTTGATCATTTTTTTTTCTTTTATTTTTTAGTAATTTATGGTTGCTCTTTTACTGCTCTTGGTGTGTATTTTCAATTTTGCAGAAAAAATCAATGAGAGCTCAAGCAAAATTTCAAAGCTCCAAAGAACCAGACTGAACCAAATCAGGTGTATTCCTTCCTATCCTTTATTACATCCTTTATTTTTCTTTCTCCTTTAAGACAATGTAGAATAATTAATAAAAAAAAAAAATCATGTGTCAAGAAGAAAATCTTGAGCAAGATAAACTGGATAAGTGATAAAAGATAGAATTATTTGCTAATGAATGTAATGAGTTAAAGAAGTAGATTAGTTGGTCAACTTTTAGCAGCCTACTTAGGTCATTAAAAGATTATTAGCACTTCTTTATTGCACATGCACACTAACAAGGCAAAGTAGGTATTGATTATAAGGCCAACTGAGGATTCAATTATCACTAAAAATTGGTAATTAATATACATTCTAATCAAAGAAACTTGAATTTAAGGAAAGAGCTACCTGCCTATAAATAAAGTGCAAAAGACAGAGTATATGTGGATTGCCCAAAGCCTAGTAACTGGGTCTCTGCACCTAGGTCAAGTGTGAAAATTCATGTAAAATGGTGAAGGAAAGGCCAGGATGCTCAGCACAGTAAAAAAAAAAAAAAAAAAAAAAAGAAGTGTGAAAGCTACCTTAATTCATGAGTATAAAATTGAGAATGTATAGAAAATTGACCAAAATAGGTGATAAGAGAGGATACTTTTGTTCTTTTAATTTAATACTGAAATGCTAAAGTTAGTCATCACGAACACAAGTGCTATAGATCTTTGATGTACTCTAAGAAAGTTTTTAATTGTATTGACTGAAAAATTTGCTTCTGAAGCTCAATGCTTAGTTAGCAGTATTTTCTAAACTTTTTGACCTTTAATCCTAGATTTTATCTTTGTGATGGATAATCTTATTGAAACATGGTATTAAATAAAACATTGCCAAGGGACTAGCAATGACTAAGTTGGAAGGTGTGATAAGTGAAAAAAATATACTAATAAAAGTATTAAATTATTAAATAAATTAATCTATTTCTTTAGAAATTAATACTTTTATTAATCTTATGCAGGAAAGAAGGCCACCAATGTGAAGATCTTATTTTTTTGGTTCAGATGTAATAAATTTAAGACAAAACAGACTTCAAATGAGCCCAAAATTAAATTTCAAAAAAAAAAAAACCAATTCGGTTCAAACCGGTTCAGAAAATCGGCTCAGCGGTTTGGCTCGGTTCGATTGCAACAGCAAACCGACCCACCGATGCAACGCTGACGTCAGGATGATATCAGCATTTTTTAGGGCGCATGGTGGACCAACAGGAAGGCATTTCGAGAATTTCATATCAAGAAAAGCGCTCCGATTGGTTGAAGAACGTAGCGGTCCATGCAACACCGGGCTCGCGCATGGTCTACAGAGGGCAATTTGGAAATTTTGTCTGATCCAATGGGCGGCTTTTACTGAAACTTCCTCGGACGGTCGAAATAAAGGTGTTGATGGACGGCATCCGTAGCTCCCGATCGAGATCCAATGGCTGAGATTCATCCCAACGTTAAACTAAAGATCAGAAGCCTTCTTTCTACATGATCGGTTGGCCCAGATTTAATCCAATGATAGATCCAATGGTTGGCATGAAATCCTACTTGATCTGGGTTATTTTAAGAGATTTTTAAGTGGTTTTTGGATCATTTGATCAATATCCAATGGGCAGAATTACCCAGATCCTAATTTGAGTTGTTTTGGGAGTCTTAAACCTAATTTCTAAAGAATTTTGGGGGGAAATCAATCTCTTAACCTATAAAAACCTACTGTTGCCATAGAAAAGGAAGGAGAGAAGTCAGAAAAAAGAAAAAAAAAGAGAAAAAGGGAGAGAGTCAGAGAAATAAAGAAAAACAAAAAGAAAAAGAGAGGAGAGAGGTAGAAAGAGAAGAGTGATTTATGAGAGAAAGAAAAGATTTTTCTTCGACAATCAAGACATCGATCAAGGAGCTTCTTCTTCTTCGCCAAGTTCTCCACACCAAGAGCAACGGACAATCAATTTCAGCAATCAAACAGTCTAATTTCTCTATGCCTTTTATTTTATTTACTATTTTTGAACTTATTATCATGAACTAAATTTTCTTTTACTAAGGCTAAGGTGTAGCCACTCTTTTGATGCAATATTCAGTATGATTTATTTTTAAATTTTATTCATGAGGAGTATATAAATCTAATCTTAGTGCTTTTAGATTACTGGCCATCTTCTAATTGATCTGATGAACATGGGTGTTACGGACCAAGTACATCTATGTTATTGCTTCTTGATTATATACCTTGTATTATGAATCAAATAAGAATTCATATGCATGCGAGAATTTTAGTGCGCTTTGGATGTAGCGTATTTTAATTAGAGGGTTTCACAAAACTTAATGCATCAATATTTATTTAAATTACACCTGGATCAAAGGATAATTAATAAATATTGATAGTTTTGCTATACTTGGACCAAAGGATAGTGAATAAATTAGGAGACTCTACCATCACATGAAATAAAATTAAACTAATAATCTGAATATTGTATTGACTAAATTGGTGAACCGATTGCCTTAGTAATCCATTGCTCTCAAATTTAAAACCCTAATAATTACACTCTCTCTATTTTCTAAAAAAATTTTAATTATTTCTTTATTTTGTTCTTTAATTTTTTATTCTCATAAATCGGTCTTCTAAATAAAGCATAGGAAAGAGCTTTTCAGTACTTATTTTTCAATCCTTTAGGAACGATACTCTACTCATTCACTTTATTATTTGATCGACTGGTGCATTTGCCATAGCTATAAATTAGCATGCATCATGAAGCAGCATGATTGGCCAGGATGATGTGGCACTGTATAGTGCGGTAGGGTCTATAAATAAAACCCTATTTACGCCCCACTAAAAGAGAGCTTTCTCCTAGCCACACCCCAAGGCTGCCCCTCTCCCTCCTCCATGCCATCTTCTGATCCTCTCTCTCCTCGTCATGCCCAAGGAAAGTTGGGCTTTAGTTTAGTGCAATTCAGGCAAGAAAAGACTGACGAGAAAGAAAGAAGGTAGCACTACTGCAGAGATGACAATAGATCTTCGAAAGAAATTTCGAAGATCTTCTAAATTAGATCCAGATCTAATTTTTGGAGATATGATAAAGAAGAAGAAGATCTCCAAATCCAGCTTGAGTGGATACCAATAGAGGCTAGGCATTTATGTGGCTAAATCTAGAACCTCAGACAATCAGTAGGATCATCAACGGGTAATCGAATTATCCAACATCAAGGTAACATTAATTTAGATTTAATTTAATTTAATTTTCTTATTTATCAGATCATAAAATTAGATCTGAAATGTGTTAGATCAAATTTGGATCTAAGAGAAAATTTTTGAAATATGCCTCTCGATCCAATTAGATTTGAACCAACCTAATCCAAAAAATTTAGGATTTTTCTTCACCGACCTCGATCAGATGCAGTTCGTCTGAGAATTTCTTGGAACTTTTCTCAAGGTAATCATCTTGCCACATTTTCTTTTCATTTTTTCTCTCCTTTTTTTATCTTACTGTGACTCGTCCATGGCAGTCGGGCCACCACATGCTGGCCCACCTTAAGAGGATAAATTGCTAGGAGGCGAAAGTGCTGAAGGTCCAGGGGGACCTTTGAGCCGAGATTGATCGCCTTCAGGGGAAGGTTGCTGAGGCTGAGCACCTTGCGGAGAAGAAAGCAGTGGAAAATGAGAATCTTTGGGGAGCACTTTGGAAGGAGGAGTTCATCTTGATCGGGCTCAAGACCAAATTAGCCTTGGAGGAGGAGAAAAAGAAGGAGGCTAAGATCAAGGTTGCCGAGCTGGAAATTAGAATATCGAAGTTCATTTTGAAGGCGGCAGCTCGAGCTGTAAAGGAGTTCAAGGCCTCCTCCAAAATGAAGGACTTAAATATCGCATTCGACCAAGGAGGCATTCATAAGGGGCTTCGAACTCTATGAAGGCAAGGTGGCTTGGAAGTTTCTTGAGCTTGATCTCAGCTTTTTGGAAGAGGAGCCAAATGAAGAAGCGAGGTCGTCCGATGCTGCAGCTGACTCCTACCCCACCAAAGTGGTCTTCGAATCCTTTTAGCCTACTACTGAGGTGCCCGAGCCAATGTATGAGCCCGAGGTTGTCTCTGAAGTGCCGGTCGATTCCATTCCCGAGCTCGTGGCTACCCCTGGAGTGCCGAGCTCCTCTACTACTATTCCTTTGGAGGTCGGGGACCTTTAGTAGTTATATTTTCCTTTTGCTTTATCTTGTACTTAAAAAAAATTTAATCAATGAAAGTAGAACTTTTAATTAATAGCTTAGAGTGCTTTTTCATGCATTGGATGCATTCCCCCATTGATGCCGAGCCGCTACCTTAAGGAATTTCTTTAAAATTGATAGTCAGAAATTTGAAGAAGAAACTTCACCACTTGAGAAAGAAATTAAAAAAGACTGAAGATGAACTTCAAAAATCTAGAAAGAACATGTTGGAGGCGACAATTGAGGTTATTTGCATTCGTAAGCTGCATATGAAAGATTCCGTGACCTTCGCCATCAACAAGGATAGCTTCAAGAGGGAGTTAGTGGAGCTCAAAAAAAGTGCTAGCGATAAGTCTTGGGCATTAACAGTGAAGGTTGGCTCCTTTGAAGTCGAACTCCAAGCAACGAGGGAGAAGATTCAGTTATTGGAGGAAAGTTCATCGTGGTCTTCTGATAAGGCGCAATATGAGTGGGATTGGTTGAAGAAGTTTTCCATGCTTCAGAAGTAGTTGCATGACATCGAGCTCACTTATGATACCTACCGACTAGGTTGGAGCAAGAGGATATCCAAGCTTGGGCAAAAGCTTCGTGCTGCTAATAGCGAGGTCATCCATATCCAAAAATAACTCAATGACAATTATCAATCCAACATGATCAGGGGATCAGAGTAGGTTGCCTCCTTGATGAGGACTCTAGGCGAGCTTTCAAAAGTGGTTAGGAGGGAGAAGGCTGAGGTTCAACGGCTGAAGATCCAGCTTTCGTGCGAGCAGCAAGCTGTTAAGGATGCTGAGGCTGAGTCTAAAGTCTTAAGGAAGCAGCAGTGGAAGCTTGAAGGCAAATTTGGACACATTAATAGAATGTATATAGATGGCTTATACCAAAAGAGAGAGCTCGAGGAGGAGATCCTCAGATTAAAGCAAGCCCTGGTGATGGCTAAGGCCGACAGCCCAAAATCTGAGGAGTCCGGTCCATCCTTTCTTCTTCTTTCTTTTCATGTAATCGATCTTGCCGACCTTTATCTTGCTTGTAACGAACTTGTATTCTCGCATGATCAGTCTTGTCGATCTATATCTTGCTTGTAATGAACTTTAATTTTTGTAATAAAATGGTATCCTTTTCGCTATTGTCTTATACGAATTTGATTTTGGTTAATGGCTCCGCTTTCGTCATCTCATTTTTCTTTGCTTTGTCTTCTAATGAGATGCTTATTATGGATGCTGAACTAGTGTTCCTTCCATGAATTTGGGTGGGGCTCCCCCATTTGTATTTGATGTAGCCACAGGAGGGATACGTATAAGGGTCGCCAGTATAGCTTTTTCCTTTTCTTCATTTTAGATTAATGAGGCCCAAGCTTCCCTCGTGTTAGGATGAGGTTCTCTTCTATTCCTTGCACGATCGTAGAGATATGTTAGGGCCATTGATGGGATCTCTCCCCTCATCGTGTCTTGGTTATCGAGGCCTTCGACTTTGCTCACATTAGGATGAGGTTCTTTTCTATTCCTAACATGGCTTGTAGGAGTGCATTAGGGCCGCTGGAAAGGCCTCTCCCCTCATTCATCTTAGATTAATGAGATCTTTGGCTTTGCTCATGTTAGGATGAGGTTCTCCTCCTGTTCCTAATGTGGCTATAGGGGCACATTAGGACCACTAGAAGGATCTCTTCCCTCATCTCGTCTTAGATTAATGAGGCCTTCGGCTTTGCTCATGTTAGGATGAGGTTCTCCTCCTATTCTTAATGTGGCGTAGGGGCACATTAGAGCTGCTGAAGGGCCTCTTCCCCACTCATCTTAGATTAATGAGGTCTTCGATTTTGCTCACGTTAGGATGAGGTTCCCCTCCTATTCCTAATGTGGCTGTAGGGGCACATTAGGACCACTGGAAGGGCTTTTCTCCTCATTTTGTCTTAGATTAACGAGGCCTTTGACTTTGCTGACATTAGGATAAGGTTCTCCTTCTATTTCTAACATGGCTATAAGGGCATATTAGGGCCACTAGAAGGACCTCTTCCCTCATCTCATCTTAAATTAACGAGGCCTTTGATTTTGCTCATGTTAGGATGAGGTTCTCCTTCTGTTCCTAACATGGCTGTAGGGACACATTAGGGTTGTTGGAAGGACCTCTCCCCTCATCTCGTCTTAGATTAACGAGGCCTTTAACTTTGCTCACTTAGGATGAGGTTCTTCTCCTATTCCTAATATGGTTGTAGGGGCACACTAGGACTGTTGGAAGGATCTTTCCCCTCATCTCGTCTTAGATTAACGAAACCTTCGACTTTGCCACGTTAGGATGAGGTTTTCCTCCTATTCCTAACATGATTGTAGGGGCATATAGGGCCGTTGGAAGGGCTCTCCCCTTATCTCATCTTAGATTAACAAGGTCTTCGACTTTGCTCACGCTAGGATGAGATTCTCCTACTGTTCCTAATATGGTTGTAGGGGCATATTAGGGCCACTAGAAGGGCCTTTTCCCTCATCTTATCTTAGATTAACAAGGCCTTCGACTTGCTCACATTAGGATGAGGTTCTCCTCCTATTCCTAATATGGGTGTAGGTGCACATTAGGACTGTTGGAAGGGTCTCTCCCCTCATCTCATCTTAGATTAACGAGGCCTTCGATTTTGCTCACATTAGGATGAGGTTCTTCCCCATTCCTAACATGGTTGTAGGGGCACATTAAGGCCGCTGGAAGGGCCTCTCTTCTCATCTCGTCTTAGATTAACGAGGCCTTCGACTTTGCTCACGTTAGGACGAGCTTCTCCTCCTATTCCTAACATGGCTATAGGGGCACATTAGGACCGCTGAAAGGGCCTCTCTCTTCATCTCGTCTTAGATTAATGAGGCCTTCGGCTTTGCTCACATTAGGATAAGGTTCTCCGCCTATTCCTAACGTGGCTATCTTTGTTGCATGGTTAAGTTTGGAAAGTTATTTTCCACTATTACAGATTTGTATCAAGGATCGGGGTGTTGGAGTAGAGGGATTTTAATGCGACTAAGTCATCGATAATACATTCATAGATTTTTTGAGTTCCATGGTCGGGATAGATCGGCTCCTTTGAGCTCCTTTAGGTAATATGTCTCAGGCCGAACAACCTTCTTGACCTGACAAGGTCCTTCCCAATTTGGGGTGAGCTTCTCCTAATTTTGAGGCTGAGAAACAACTGCTCACCAAAGCACTAAGTCTCCTACTCTGAATACTTTGTCTTTGACTCTGGAGTTGTAGTATCGGGCAATCCTTCATCTGTAAGCAGCCATCCAAACTTGGGCCTTCTCTCATTTTTCCTCTAGTAGGTTGAGGTTAGCTCTAAGGTCTTGCAAATTGCGCTGCTCATTGAAGGCCACGACCCATGTCGATGGGAGTTTGAGCTTGATTGGGATGATTACCTCCATTCCGAAGGCCAAGGTGAATGGTGTTTCCCCAGTTGGTAGTCTTTGGATAGTTCGGTACATTTAGAGTACATGGTAGAGTTCATCCACCCAAGTCCCCATTGCTCTTTCAAGCCTTGCCTTAATATCCGACAATAAGGTCCTATTGGTCACCTCTGCTTCACCATTTGCTTGTGGATGGGCTATCGATGTAAAATTATGGGAGATGTTCAAATCCTCATAGAACTCAGCAAACTTCATCCCAACAAACTATTGCTCATTATCTGTTACAAGGAGTTGGGGCAGGCCAAACCTACAAATAATCGACTTTCAGATAAAGTCTTATACTTTGGCTTCAGTAATTTTTGCTAGGGATTCAGCCTTGACCCATTTGGTGAAGTAGTCGATCGCAACTAAAAGAAACTTTTGTTATCCGAATGCCATCAAAAAGGGACTAAGTATATCCATCCCCCATTGCGCAAATGGCCAAGGGGCACTCAATGGTGTAAGCTCGGAGGCTGGTTGCCTCTGTATATTTGCATTTCTCTGGCAACGGTCATATCTTTTAACATATTTGACACAATCATGATGCATAGTTGGCCGAACCAGCTTGTGAGATAGGGATCTAGCACCTAGATGGCTCCCACAGATTTCTTCATGCACTTCCCATAGTGCAAAGTCGGCTTCAGAAGATTGGAGAGATTTCAAAAGTGGCAAGGAGTGTGATCTCTTGTACAGCTTACCTTCATACAGAATATATCAGGAGGCTTGGTTTCTCAAATTCTGAGCTTCCTTCGGATCATAGGAGAGTGTCCCATCTTTAAGATAAGCGATCAATGGATCGATCTAGCAAGACTCATGGTCGATCTACATTGTAGAGTATGGTTCTTCCATACTCGAGCATTTCAACACTTCAAAGTATACTTCTTTAGGAAGTTCATTGGGGGTGAGTGTGGCCAACTTGGATAGGAGGTCGGCTCTAGTATTTTCTACTCTCGAAATCCATTAGATACCAAAACTTCTGAAGGCCAGAATCGAATTCCTGACTTTCTTGAGATACTTTATCATACTTTTCTCCGGGGCTTCATAACTACCACTGACTTATCCAACTACCAGTTGGAAATCGCTATACACTTGGAGAAGGTCTGCTTCCAACTCCTTGGCTATCCTTAGTCCAGCTATCAAAGCTTCATATTTGTCTCTATTGTTCATTGTAGGAAACTCAAAGCATAGCGCATACTCGATGATGACCTCTTCGGAATTGACTAGATTCAGTCCAACACCTACATCGGAAGTATTGGAAGAGCCATCCACATACAAGGCCCAGAAACCTTTGGAAAGGTCCGCTCTTTATTTGGGGGAGCTCGGCTGCAACCACGGAATGCTGATCTCATTCTGCTTAGGTTCGGTATCATCTGGGATCGTGCATTCAACTATAAAATTGGCTAGTATCTGAGCTTTGATTGATAGACAAGATTGATAATTGATGTCGAACTCTGTCAGCTCAATAGCCCACTTCGCTATTTTTCTAGAGGCATCTGTTCGATGAAGAACTGCTTTGATCGGTTGATTAGTGAGAAGTGTTATGGTATGCCCCTAGAAGTGGGGCTAAAGTCTCCTAACTGTAATCAGAAGAGCATAAGTTAATTTTTTCAATTTAGTATACCTAATCTCCGCATCTCTCAAGATTCAGCTCATGTAGTAGATCGGCAATTACACTTTTGCCTCTTCCTTGACTAGGACCGCTGCCAGGGCTACAGGAGAGACTGCCAGGTATACGAACAATTCTTCTCTAGTCTCGAGCTTTGCCAATAGTGGGGGTGAACCGAGGTAGCTCTTGAGTTCTTCGAATGCCTGTTGGCATTCTGCCATCCAGCAAAAGTTCTTTGGTTGCTTAAGGACATGGAAGAAGGACATACATCACTCGGCTGACTTCGAAATAAAGCGGTTTAAGGATGCCACCTTTTCGATCGGGTGCTAGACTTTCTTTATTGACTTCGGGATGGTCGTCTAATGGATGGCCTAGATCTTCTCTAGATTAGCTTCGATCTCCCATCTTGAGATCATGAACCTCAAGAATTTTTTTGAGATCACTTTGAAGGCGCATTTAGTCGAGTTCAGCTTCATCTTGTATCTTCGAAGGGCATTGAAGGTGTCTTCAAGGTCAGCAATGTGATTGGATGAGGTCCGGCTCTTGATAAGCATATCATCCATATAGACTTTCATGTTGTAGTCAATCTACTCTTTGAAGATCTTATTGATCAGGCATTGATAGGTTGCACCTACATTTTTAAGTTCGAAGGGCATGACCCTATAATAATAAAGACCATGGTTAGTAATAAAAGCAATTTTCTCCTCATTCTTTGGTGCCTTTCGGATTTGATTGTAGCTGAAGAAGGCATCCATGAAGGTGAGGAGCTCATGGCCCGAAGTTGCATCCACCAGCTGATCAATTTTGGGTAGGAGGTAGCTGTCCTTTGGTAGGCCTCGTTCAGCTTCTTGAAGTCAATATACATTCTCCACTTACCATTGGCCTTCTTAACTAGAACCACATTGGAGACCCAACTCGGGTAGTGGACTTCTTGGATGAACCCGACTTTAAGGAGCTTATCCACTTCCTCTACTACTACCTTCTACCTTTTTGGTGCATGGCTCTGAATTTTCTCTTTCATTGGCCTGTACTTAGGATTGATGGCCAACCGATGTTCCTTAACTTCGGCATCGATTCTTAGCATGTCTGCTAGGACCCAGGTGAAAATGTCTACATTCTTCCATAAGAAGGCAATGAGCTGCTGTCAGACTTTATCTTCCAAGTTGGAGCCGATCTGCATCGTATGCTCCATACTTCCATCGTTTAGAGGGATGGTTATAAGATCTTCCATGGGCTCACCCCGCTCCTCAGTAAGATCATCACGGACAACCAACCCATCAATTGGGCAAGGGTTGGGATGTCCTCCCTTTTGCAAGGTGATGGAGTAATAGTGCCTTGCCAAGGCCTGATCTTCCTTAATCTTCTCGACCCCATAGCTTATTGGAAACTTCACTTTCAAGTAGTAGGTTGACACCATAGCCAGAAGTGCATTTAGGCCTAGTCGGTTGAGAATTGCATTATAGGCTGATGGGGCCTTCACTACCAAAAAGTCGACCTGAGCTTTGGCTCGCTTTGGGTATTGCCCTATAGCCATAGTTAGCGTTATTACTCCTTCAACTGGCACAGCATCGCCAGTGAAGCCCACCAACAGGGAGTTTATAGGTCTCAGGTGGTGATTGGATTTAGACATTTTAGCAAAAGGATCATAAAATAAGATATCAGCAGAGCTTCCATTATCTACTAAAATATGGCGTACATCATAGTTAGCAATGTTTAAAGAGATTACAACCACATCATTGTGCGGAAATTGAACTTCTTGCGCATCTTTGTTAGTGAAAGCTATGGGTTCCTCAGTTCTTCGCCTCTTCACAGGCTCTGCTGATCCACTGGCCTTCCCTCGTTGAAGTCCTGCAAAGATGGTGTTGATGATGCCAAGCATAGGTCGATCTTCTTGCAGCTCCTCTCTCCTTGGTGGTTCTAGCGGTGGGGGGCCCTCGACTGATCCTTCCATCCTTCAGGTCGATGTCATAGGAATCGACCAAGCCTGCCTCACCTGATGAGCTCCTCAATTTTATCTTGGAGCTTAATGCATTCTTCAGTATCGTGATCGTGATCATAATGGTAGAGGCAGTACTTATTGGAATTGCGCTTGTCGGGTGAGTGTGCATCCTCTCCAGTCTTGGTGGCTGCTCCTTGATCTCCATCAAAATCTGGGTTTTTGGAGCATTGAGAGGAGTGTAGTTGTGGAACCTTCTGGGGGGTGCCCCATTGTGCCCTTCTACCAAGGCTTCTTTGATGATGAGCTCGAGGGGGAGTTCGGGCTCGCTTGTGCTCAGGAGGAGTCCGCGAGTGTGGTATAGCTTCATTTGACTTTTCTTCAACTATAGGCTTGCTAGATTTGCCCATCTATCACTCTCTCATGGCTTCCTTATCCTTTAATTTGAAGGCCTCCTCAGCTCAGGCATAACCTTCAGCCCGAGCTAGCAAATTAGCAAAATTTTTAGGGTACTTCTTCTCTAGGGAGAACAATAAATCATTCTTCTGAATGCTGCCCTTAAGCATGACCATGGCAACCGACTGCTCCAGATTTTGGACTTTCAGTGTAGTGGCATTGAAGCGGTTGACATAAGCTCGGATGGTCTCCCCTTCCTGCTACTTGATGTTGATGAGGAAGTCCGAGCCTCGCCTTGGACGTCGACTGCTGACAAAATGAGCTACAAACTGATGGCTCATTTGATCGAAGAAGAAGATCGTACCCAACTTTAGCATTGAGTACTAGTTTCTCATTGCCCCCTTCAAAGTAGAAGAAAAAGCTTGGCACAAAATGGCATTCGGTGCATCGTGGAGCAGCATCATAGTTCAGAAGGCTTCCAGATGGTCAACCAGATCAGTGGTCCCATCATAGCTCTCAAACTAGGGGAGCTTGATATTTGGCAGGATGGGTTCCTACATGATTCTCTAGAAGAAAGGAGGGTTAGTACAGATGTTATCGTGATTACTTGGGATAGCATGGTGGAGCTCCTCAATTCATCGATCTATTTTTTGGAGTTTTTGATCAAGAGCTTGATCTCGATCATGGATCTCGGAGGATTTTTGACTATAGATGGGGAAGGTCTCTTCTGGAGAAGAGTCATGGTTAGAACAGGGGCTCTCCGCTCTTTGTTTCCCCTTTCTAGAGGCGACAGGTCTGCTGACCTAGGTATGCCTCCTTGGGACCAATTCTTGACATCCCGATGGGGGGTTCTCCAGTCGGACTACCGTTGGAGGTTGTTGCATGGCTTGCACCATCTTAGTGAGGCCCCAGACCTGCTGCATCAATAGGTTAAACTACTTTGGATCCACCATTATTGCTGGTAGAGAAGATTGTGGTGATGGTGAGGCGGATGGATTTGGCTCAGATCTGGTGGTAGAGATGGTGGATCTTCGAGTGGTCATCTTCCTCGAAGGCATTTTGAGATTGAGGGAGAGAATGGAGATGACCCTTGAAGGAGAAAGCTTATAGAATCGATTGAGCACTCCTTTTAGAATAAGGACTCAAGAGGGAGGCCCTTCCTCTAGCACCAATTCTGTTGGTGTGAAATATGATTAATGCCAGAATCAATGCTGGAGTCAGAGAGGATGAGGTCATCGTTGGTGATCGGCAAAATAAGTCTCACTCGGAGTCGGGAGTCGTGGCTTAGGCAAGATCCTCTAACGATCAAGTCTGCTCTTTTAGCCAATAGAAATAGAGTGTTTAGAAAAGAAAGTGGTAGAGTATCTAGAAGGAGAAGAGAGCCTAGGAAAGAAAGCATATCTGGAGGGTCTTTTAATAGGCGGAGCCTATAACAAACTAATAGTGATAGTCACAACTGCCTGATAGTGGGCCTTTTGGGGTCACGTGAAGTTTGTTATGGAGGGTAGTGTCTATTATCGTGACATGCTGGTCTGTTGGGACTTGACAGTTGAAGTTTGGATAGGATAGCTGCAGGCGATGAAGAGTTCATAGTTACTGTTATTCTAGAGGATCTTGGAGATTATCGAGGTTGATTGTGCGTAGGCTATTGCTTGCTATATCAAGGGCATGCATTCAGGTTCTTTTGGGCTACTGGAAGGGGTCCGGTTGGAATCCTGTTGGGAGTATCTAAGAGAAGCTCGATCGAGCGGAGCCCTTCAGACAACTGGAGGAAGAAGTCTGATTGAAGAAGAAGTCCGAGAGGAGTTTGACTAGCGGAGAGGCCTGGCTAGAGGAGAAGTCCAAAAGAAGTTGCACTATAGGAGAAGTCGGACTAGAGGAGAAGTCTAGAAGGACTTCGACTAGCAGAGAGATTCGGTTGGAGGTGAAGTCCAGAAGGAGTTCGACCGTAGGAGAAGTTCGGAAGGAGTTTGACTGGCAGAGAGGTCTGACTGAAGGAGAAGTCTGAAAGGAGTTCGACTAGCTGAGAGATTCAACTGGAGGAGAAGTCCGTAAGGAGTTTGACTGGTAGAGAGGTTCGACTGGAGGAGAAGTCCAAAAGGAGTTCAATCGACACCCAAGTTGGCCAGGCTAGACTGCCCAGAGGCTGCTTTCACTATTTAAGTTCATCCAGAGGGGATCCAATGATAGGAGGGTGGCCGAGATCACTCTGAGACTAGATATTTAGCCAAACTTTGGTGGGAGCAGGTCTATCCCCAACAAGAGATGAGAAAAATAAGTCTAGAATAGTTTATTGAAAAGCTGTCACCATGTCTCTGATGGAACATATGCAGGGTTTCATGCTTGTATTTCAAAACTTTTTCGAAATAAATCACAACGAAAGATATAGATTAAACTATTTAATCTACTAAAGCATATAATCCAATTACTAAATCCTACATCTAGGACCTATAACATGTCATAATGTATACATAAATCTAAAAATAAATCAAGTAAGATTGGTAATGATCAAAATAATACCTAGATCTAGAACAGTTCTAGATCAAACCTTAGATCACATCTAGATGAAGAAGAGATTAGATCTCTTACTTTCACATGGGTTGAGAACTTCATAGTTGATTTTAGATATTGTCCTTATTGCTTAGAGCTACACACGTGTTCGGCCTCTATAGATAGTCCACACAAGGCTGCAATACAAATCGAAGGTTTGTCGAATGATGATCCGCTCAAAGTGCTAGCTTCTCACAAATCTCTCCTGATGGTTAATCAATAAAGCATTCTTTAGATCTCTTGGACCCTCCAAGAGATGAAGAATACAAAGAGGATTTAGGGAGAAATACAACTCTAGGATCTCTCAAAAATCAAAAAATAATAAAGTCTAAAAACTATCCTAAGAGCAGAGAGATCTTCTCTTTCAACACATCAACCTTTAATGTCCTGAATGCATCTCTATGCTAGGACAGGAGGATATCTTCTCCTCAATTATTTTCAACACTTCTAGATCTATTTATTTCTGATTTTTTTATGGTAAAATCCTCATAAAAGATGGAGAAGAAGGGCTCTCAAAGAAACCCTAAGAGAAGACTTTCTTCTCTTCTTCTCACATCAAGGGATGATCAGATCACATCTCAAAATTAAACCACCATGTCCTAACTCCTTGGAGCATTAATCCCCATGCCCTCTCCCTCTCTTTCTTATATTTTTTTCATAAAAAAAATTTAAAAATTAAGAAGGAAAAACTACAAAAGAAAATTATAAGGGAAAATAATTTTTCTCTTACCTTTGTTTTTTTTAGACATCAACTTTTGATGTCAAGATCAAAGCCTTTTCTCCATGGATCATGGCCTCCAAAGCTTCCCACGCCTCCTCCTCCTTTTCCTCTAGTTTTCTATGATTTTTTTGGGATTTTTCACATTCTAAAACTAAAAGAAGGCATCCTCCCTTTTATCTCTACTAGACTAGGTCAAAACCTAGTCTAATTAGGAAACCAAGGAGGAGTTTGGGGGGCGTCCAACTCTTGGATGCCTCGCTCTTGATTTTGTGCAAGGGCTACCAGAAAGTAACACCCAAAAGAAAAGGAAAATAGCACAAAAATAATTAGGAGGCATGGAGAAACAATTCCATAAAGGAAAGGAGGTATTTTAAGAATTTGGGGCTCTATCAAATAGAGTTCAAATCCAAACCAACTCCAAAATTTGACCAACTCAAATTTATTTCCAAAACTATCAAATAGTGGGCGTGGGGAACTTCTTTTAGGCATGGAGAAACTCATAAAAATAATCTAAAAATAAATGTGTGGCATGAGCTTTTAGGCGGCGCAAGGAAAGGAGGAGTCCTAGTCTAACTAGGACTCTTCTATTTTGACTAGGTCAAAACCTTTTGAACCCAAATCAAAATAGTTTTGTATCAATATAATTAATAAAAAATTTTAATCTAATTAAAAATTTAATTATATTAAATTTAATTATATTTAAATTAAATTTAATTTTTAATTAAATTAAAAATTAGGTGCACTCAAGTTCTAGTCGAATAGAGACTTGTTCTTCCTTACAATTGGCTTATCCAATAAATCAATTAGACTTAATTAAATTAAATCTAAATTAATTCTAATTTAATATAATTTAATTAGACTTGATCTCAGTCTGATTGCTTAATCAAATTGAGCTAATTAGTAATTTAATTGCTAATCGATCCTCCTATAATACTTGCATTAGGTCAAACATCAATTGCATTGATTGTTTGACCTTAGAACCATTTTCAATCATCAATCAACCATCTGATTAGGTTACAACCTCTTATGTGTGTGACCCCATAGGTTCAAATCTAAGTTGGTAGTATAAGAACTAATTTTTATACCATTCAACATGACCATCTAGCATTGGTACTCAATGTCCGGATAGGTCAAATGTATGCAAAGCAACATTCTTAGGGCCCTAGCCTATGATCTTCGTATAATTCATCCCTTTGACCAATAATACTTAAGATGACTTGAAGTAAGCTATCAACACTCATATAAGTCATCTCTATTATGTTTCAAAATTTTGCAAATCCTGTGACTCCTCACAAGGATTATCCAGGCCTAGGTTTTGCTAAATTGAAACACAATAAGACATTCTCTTCCTTAAGTTAATCAGGAGTGGTCAATCCCATCTTGACTCATACACCAATTTCATAAGTACTTGACTATACCTAAAAATCTTTCAAATCTGTATTAAAAATACAGGCAATCCGGCACCAAAGTATAGTGAGTTGCTTGCAAGTCACCGTATTATTCTCAGGTTGGAGGGACACTTATATCCATTGATCTTAGCTAGTTACTCTTGACAGTAGAGTACTACTTTGATCACATTCAGTGTAGATGTACTCCTACATCTCATCTGGATGCCATACTAGTATCTCCACACTACTTGATTACGAGGATAACCAACGCATATGGCATACAATGGCCTACACTCGATAAGTTATTATCCTTGTTAATAACTTATCATTTGATTGCGGATAATTTAAGAACTATTCGATAAATCCTTCTTTATTGATTGATTATGGTTCTAAGTACTTCATCAAAATTTAGAAGTTCATTTAAGGAAGATAAAACTTTTATGATGAAGTAGCCAAATAACTATTTTTATTAGATAATTCATATACAGGTTCCAATTATCTAAAATTTAGATGATTGACTTTAGGACACATTTTCTAACAATTCTCACTTGGACAAAAGCTAATCAGAATGATATCAAATATCCTATCTTCCACTTGAGTTCGTAGAACTTCTTAGTTTCAAGGCCTTAGCAAATGGGTTGGTCAAGTTCTTATTTTTCATTGATCTTCAAAAGGTCGACATCATCCATATCTAATATCTATGGTGAAAGCGATGCAGAGTATGTTGGTCCTTTGATTCTTTAGCATGAGGTATGGCTCCAATGCTACGATAGGACTAGACCATCGGTCGAGGGTGCCACTCCTAATCTGCTAATGAATCTCAGCAACTACACAGCTTACATGGCAGCATCATATGCCAAAATGTACTCTACATCACTAACTGAATAGGCTATAGCATCCTGCTTGGAACCTTTCCTGTAGATTGCTCCTGCAATTAGGATATGACATGACACTCTTTTGTTGTCATCTTGATCTAACTAAAAACTGAAATAAAAACATCCATGAGTTTTAAGTCAGTATCTCCAAATTTGAGTCACTGGATCTTAGTATTTTTCAAATACTTAAGGATTGTCTATGCAATCTTTTAATGGTTCTCACTTAGATCAGACTGGTATATGTTCACTATCCTTAGTGAGTATATCTTATCTGGTTTTGAACATGGAGAAATTAGATGACAGTTAAACCTTTATTCCTTGCAATGTTGGAATGCCATTCTCGATTAAGAGAATTTCATCCATAGACAACACAAGGAATAACACTACAGAACATTTTGCCCACTTACAAATATAGGGTTTTCTTTGTTCATAACAAAGACATACGTTCAAAATGTATCTTGCAACTCTGAGATGATAGCCAGATGGGTTTTATAGGTCCTTACCTTTCCATCTATGCTACTTTGATTCTTTTGAAAATTCATTCACACCCAATGGATTTTATCCCTTCAGGTGAATCAACTAGTATCCACACCTATTGATTTTCATGGACTCCAATTTGGATTTAATGGCTCTAAGCCACTTCTCAGAGTCAGACCACTACATAGCATCCATATAGGTGATTGGATCCTTGTTGTTTTCATCGAACTCAACAAGATTGCCATCCCAGACCAAGATACTGAAGTATCTATCTGGCTAATGCAGTACTCTACTAGATCTTCTTAAAGGTACCACTTTTGATGGGCTCCAGGTTTGATCTGATCAAATCTGATTCTATAGGTTAACTAGATTATGTCAGTTCTTTTCTACCAGTCAAACTTCTCCAAGTTCAACTTGACAAGCATTAGTTCCTTCTCTAAGAAACTCTCCAAAATAAATGCCCTATTGCTGATGAACATCTTATGTTCTTCAGCATGGTAGAATTAATAATCCTTAAACACCTATTAGACTAGGATCCAAGTTTATTGGTGTGCAAACCTAAGACATAGGCCGATCAACTCCAAATCTGAAGGTGAGAGAGTCTAGGTCTACGTCCGATCTATATCCTATATGGAGTCTTTACAATAGATTTACTTGGTGTAAATTTTTAGAGTAAAACAAGTATTCATAAGAGCACAACCCTGAAATAGGCAGACTAGTGAACCCTATCGTAGATTGAACCATGTCTAACAAAATTTAATTTCTTCATTTTGATACACTATATTCTAAAAAAAAATCCACTAAGAGATAATCCTATTCTCTTTTAGATATGTCATAAATTTACTATATAAGTATTCACCTCCTCGATCTAATCGAAGAGTTCTAATATCTTTTCTAGTTTATTTTTTTATTTCATTATTGATCGTTTGAACATTTCAAATGATTCAGGCTAGATGCGCACCCATGCCTAGATAGGTCATTTATAATGAAATATTGATATCTTCCTCTGGCACTTGAGTTCATAGGTCCACATACATCACTATGTATGAGACTTAGAACTTTATCGACTCCATCTTTTTTAGTAAAAGATGATTTTGTCATCTTCTCAAGAAGACAAGACTCACAGGTTATCAATGATTCACAATCATTGATATCGAGATTTTTTACTTAAGCTAACTTATTTATCCTACTCTTGTTAAGATGACTAAGTCTATAATGCCAAATATAGACATCCATGACATAATCTAACTTGGGTGTTTATTAAATGTGTACATTATACTTAACAGACTTTATAAATGTTAAATTCCATTTCTTTATCATCCATGCATTATTGTAACATCATTCATAGTGATATCAGAATAATCTTTCTTTATAGATAAATGATGATCATCTTTGGCCAAAAGGCCAACAAAGATCACATTCATCATAAACAATAGACAATAGTGACAGTCACTTTAAATGACAACATGTGAAGATAAGCTCGATAATTCCTAAAGTTAGGATTGGAACAAAACTTCCTTCCCTATCTTTCAGGAATCTCTCACCATTTTCAAACATTCCACTTAACTAAAGTTCTTATAACGAATTGTGTAAAACCACCGATATCTAATACCCAGATAGTAGAATTACATACAGAAAAATTTTAAGGTGTTATCATATAACGCTCTTGATAAGCAACTCTTGCTCCTTTCTCTTGTTCAGCCTGTTATGGTCAAGAGAAGCAAGATAATTCTTCTTTCTATGACCCTGCTTCTTATAGTAGAAGCACTCTGCCTGATTTGGGTTAACCTTGGATCATATATTTTGACCAGGCTTATAAGCTCCAACACGAACCCATTCATACTACTGAACCAAATTCAACTTTCGATACTAATTATCAAAGTTGGGTCCCATAAGTTATCACTATCTAACAGTGATTAGAGGAATTAAGGTTTAGCCTTAATTTGAGTAAAGAGAATAATGACCTAATGTATATGAATTATTTTAAGCCTAGAGACTTGGACTTTAGTCTAAAGATTCTTCCACTATTTTATTCAAATTGATAACTTCTACCTCCAATTGAAAACATTACTTTAATTTTCTAGTAGGTACTAGAATGCACATAGACTGCACACAAGCTCAACTTTGGTGGATCAATCCATGTACATCTACGGGTAGGTTCTTTAACCAATTATTTTTTAAAATAATTTTTGGTAATTTAATTTTGCCCTAGAAATCTAACTAGTAGGCTTTGGCCTCCATTGTAAGGATCCAGTTAGGTCCAACCATTAATATGACCATACTTGGTGCATCTAATTAATAAATGATTAAGCCCAACTTTGGTTGGTCAACCTAACCACCATTAGAGTGACACTTTCAAGTTATCATATTATGAATGATAATTTCATTAGTCAATAAGTACCAAGCCTTTGGGCCTTCAATGATTATTGAGTTAATGGATCCATTATCACCCAACTTAATGGAAGGCTATGACTCAGTTATCTTCATAATTTTGTCATTTTAAGAACCTCATAATTTTAGAGGATTTATAATTTATTTATGATTTAAGAATAGAAAGGACATGGACCAATTTGCTCCCACTGACTTCATCAAGTTAAGTCCTCCCATTGACTTCTTAAGTCTTTGACAAGGATAAGAATCAATATCGGTCCATGGGCATCTAGATCAATCTTACTAAACAAAATCAGTCTCACTAATTTTCTATGTGACATGGATTAGTACAAATTAATGAGCAACCTAATCAAAAGTTGATTAACCATATTGGCCAGATAAGTGAGATCGGTGGAAGGATCTACCAAGGCTTGCCTTAGACACCATTGAAAATGGCTAGATAAGTGGACTGCCAATTAAAAACCATCGATCTGAGAATGCCAGACTTACCTTAGACACCAATCGATTTGTCAGTTTTGATTTGGTCTGCCTAAAGACTTGGGCTCAGCCATTGAGCCACGATGATGGTCCATTTGTTAGATGTATAGACTTTGATCAACTACAACTATTGAATTGATCTATAGAAAAGAAATAACCTAATCCTAATTAACTATTAATTTGGTTCAATCAATTTTTAACTTAGTCCATATTTAATCCAACCCTAGGTCTAACCCAATTAATGATCTGATCAAATTTAACCCATTATCCTTTAACCCATGTTTTATGAAATTATCTTAGGATCTTCAAATCACAAACCTAAATCCTAAACAATCACTTAATTTTTAATAAAGTTTAAGGCTTATGGGTTTGGATTTATGAAATCTCATAACTAATTTCTGATTTGATCATTTAAAATATTTTTAAATTATAAATAGTTTACGTTGAATCATATTCAATACATAGTTTTAGATCTGATTTGTTTTAATATTTAGAACACATCCTATGATTTTGAATCTAGGATTTTGTAAAATATAAGTTCTCAATTTAAATTTTATAAAATAAATATATCATATATATACATTCTAGATTCAAAACAAAAATAATATATCAATATATGCAATAAGAGGATCTAGATCTAAACATAAAACACATCACATGGATCAGATCATAAATTATTTTAATTTAGATTTAAAATTTAAAAATAAATCATAAATTATTTTAGATCTCATCTAATATATTTATGATTTAGGTTATTTAGGTCAGCACATACTCGAACAATCTCTCCACTGTAAGGGATAAACCTTACAGCAGGATAACCTTATAATCAGCATATCCGATCTGATATTATTTAGGTCTAATCTAAATAATCTAAAATAGATCTAATATCTATTTAATTTTATATTTAAAATCAAAAAAATTATAAAATTATTTAGATTACATCTAACTTATTTATGATTCAAAAATAGATCAGCACATACTAGGATAACCTCTCTACTGTAAGAGGTAAATCTTACAGCAAGACAATCTTATATCAGTATGTATGATCTTAAGAGTATTATTTTTTAGATTTATTATAATATAAATATGATCATGTTATAAAAGAACCTAGATGCTCTGATACCACTGATGAAAAATATGCAGGGTTTCATGCTTGTATTTCAAATTTTTTTTGAAATAAATCATAGTGAAAGATGTAGATTAAACTATTTAATCTACTAAATCATGTAATCTAATTATTAAATCTCATATCTAGGATCTATAATATATCATAATGCATTCATAAATCTAAAAATAAATCAAGTAAGATTGGTATTGATCAAATCAATACCTAGATCTAGAATAGTTCTAGATCAAATCAAGGTGAAGAAGAGATTAGATCTCTTACCTTCACATGGGTTGAGAACTCCATGGTTGATTTCAGATGTTACTCTTATTGCTTGGAGCCACACATGCATCCGGCCTTTATAGATAGTCCATACGAGATTGCAACATAAATCAGAGGTTCGTCGAACGAAGATCCGCTCGAAGTGCTAGCTTCTCGTAGATCTCTCTTGATGGTTAATCAATAAAGTATTCTTTAGATCTCTTAGACCTTTCAAGAGATGAAGAACATAAGAAGAATTGAGGGAGAAATATAACTCTTGGATCTTCCAAAAATTAAAAAATAATAAGGTCTAAAAACTATCCTAAGAGAAGATAGATCTTCTCTTTTAGCACATCAACCTTTGATGTCCTGAATGCATCTCCATGCCAGGATAGGAGGAGACCTTCTTTTTAATTATTTTTAATACTTATAGATTTATTTATTTCTAATTTTTTAATGATAAAAGTCTCACAAAAGATGGAGAAGAAGGGCTCTCAAAGAAATCCTAAGAGAAGACTTTCTTTTCTTCTTCTTCTCACATCAAGAAATGATCAGATCATATCCCAAAATTAAACCAGCATGTCCTAACTCCTTGGAGCATTAATCCCCATGCCCTCTCCCTCTATTTTTTAGATTTTTTTCATAGAAAATTATAAAAAAAATAAGAAGGAAAAACTACAAAAGAAAATCATAAGAAAAAATAGTTTTTCTCTTATCTTTGTTTCTTCTAGACATCAACTTTTAATGTCAAGTTCAAAGCCTTTTCTCCAAGGATCATGGCCCCCAAAGCTCCCCACGCCTCATCCTCCTTTTCCTATAGTTTTCTATGATTTTTTTAGGACTTTTTACATTCTAAAATAGAAAGGAGGCATCTTTCCTTTTATCTCTACTAGACTAGGTCAAAACCTAGTCTAATTAGGAAACCAAGGAGGAGTTTGGGGGGCGTCCAACTCTTGGACACCTCCCCCTTGATTTTGTGCATGGGATACCAGAAAACAACACCCAAAAGAAAAGGAAAATGGCACAAAAATAATTAGGAGGCAAGGAGAAACAATTTCATAAAGGAAAGGAGGGTGTTTTAAGAATTTTGGACTCTATCAAATAAAGTTCAAATCCAAACCAACTCCAAAATTTGACCAAGTCAAATTTCTTTTTGGAACTATCAAATAGTGAGCATGGAGAACTTCTCTTGGGCATGGAGAAACTCAAAAAAATAATGTAGAAATAAATGTGTGGTGTGGGCTTTTAGGTGGCGCAAGGAAAGGAGGAGTCCTAGTCTAACTAGGATTCTTCTATTTTGACTAGGTCAAAATCTTTTGAATCCAAATCAAAATAGTTTTGAGTTAACCTAATTAGTAAAAAATTTTAATTCAATTAAAATTTTAATTAAATTAAATTTAATTATATTTAAATTAAGTTTAATTTTTAATTAAATTAGAAATTAGGTACACTCAAGTTCTAGTCGAATAGGAACTTATTCTCCCTTGCAATTGGCTTATCTAATAAATCAATTAGACTTAATCCAATTAAGTATAAACTAATTATAACTAAATTTAATTTAATTAAACTTGATCTCAGCCTAATTGCTCAATCAAATTGAGCTAATTATCAATCTAGTTACTAATCGATCCTCCCATAATACTTGCATTAGGTTAAACATCAATCGCATTGATTATTTGACCGTAGAATGATTCTTAATTATTGATCAACCATCTGATCTAGTTACAACCTCTTATGTGTGTAAGCTCATAAGCTCAAACCTAAATTAGTAGCATAGAAATTAATTTTTGTACTAATCGAAATGACCATCTAGCAATGGTACCCAATGTTTGAATAGATCGAATGTATGCAAAAAAATATTCTTAGAACCCTTATCCATGGTTACCATATAATTCATCTCTTTAACCAATAATGCTCAAAACGACTTCAAGTAAGCTGTTAACACTCATACAAGTTATCTCTATTATGTTTCAAAATTTTGTAAATCCCGTGACTCCTCACGAGGATTACCCAGGCCTAGGTTGCTAAATTAAAACACAGCAAGATATTCTCTTCCTGAAGTTAATCAGGAGTGGTCAATCCCATCTTGACTCATACACCGACTTCATAAGTACTTGTCTATACCCAAAAATCTTTCGAACCTATATTAGAAATACAGGCAGTCTAGCACCAAAGTACAATGAGTTGCTTGCAAGTCACCGTGGTGACTTAGATCGGAGGGACGCTTATATCTATTGGTCTAACTAGCTACTCTTGATAGTAGAGTGCTACTATGGTCACATTCAGTGTAGATGTACTCCTACATCTCACCTGGATGCCATACTAGTGTCTTCATACCACTTGGTTATAAGGAGAACCAACGCATATGGCATACAATAACCTACACTCAATAAATTATCATCTTTATTAATAACTTGTCATTTGATCATAAACAATTTAAGAACCATTTGACAAATCCACCTTTATCGATTGATTGTGGTTCTAAGGACTTCATCATAATTTAGGAGTTCATTTAAGGAAGATAGAACTTTTATGATGAACTAGCCAAATAACTATTATTATTAGATAATTCATATACAGGTTTCAATTATCTACAACTTAGAAGAAGGGTTAGTGGAGATTAGGTCCATTAATTGGATTAGACCTAGGGTTAGATTAAAAAATGAACTTTTTAGAGAATTGACTAAATTTAATCAATTATTGTCTTAGATTAGGTCAAGAATTTTCTAGATCAATTACAATAATTATAGTTGGTCAAGTCCATGTCATTAACAAGACCCAAGATGGACTTGATTCTTGGCTATGCGGTCTAGCATGAACTATTAAATTAATCTAATTGAAACTAATTAAATCAGTTGGTGTCTAAGGTAAACCAAATCAGTGGTTTTTAATTGGCAGCCCGCTTACCTGGCCATTTCTGATGGTGTCTAAGGCAAGCTTGGCAGACCCTTCCACTGATCGAACTTACCTGACCTCTTGGTGAGATTATGTTTTGATCAGATCGCTTGACTATTCGAGCTAATCCATGTCAGCTGGGTAAATCAGTTTGACTGATTTAGGTGCTCCTAGACCAGCATATTAATGGTCTTCCTTAAGCTGACTTGGTGAAGTTAGTGAAAGGATCTTGACAAGCTGGTTAATCTGAACTACTCACTTCTATAAATAAATTCTCTAAAATTATTAGATCTCTAAAATGAAATAGTTATATGATAATTAGATCATAGCCTCCCATTAAAGTGGATGATAATGGGTCCATCAGTTGTTTAATCATTGGAGGCCCAAAGGTTGGGTGCTTATTGGTTGATGGAATTATCATTCATTATATGATCTCTTGGATACATCTTTCTAAATGGTAGTAAGGTGGGCCAACCAAAGTTGGACCTGATCCTTCATTGGTTGGATGGATCAAGTATGGTCATATTAATGATTGGACCTAACTAGACCCTTTTCTGAGAAGGCCAAAGCCAATTGATCAAGACCTGGGGCAAAATTTAATTACTAAAAATTATTTGGCAAAATAATTGGATATGAACCTATCCTTAAATATACATGGGTGGGCCAACCAAAGTTGGACTTGTGCACAGTCTATGTGGATTCTAATACCCACTAAGAAATTAGGGTAATTTCTCAAATTGGAGGTAGAGGCTACCAATTCAAATAAAATAGTGGGAGAAATTTTTTGATTAAAGTCCAAATCTTTAGGTTTAATGAATCAATTACTAATTAGATTTTGATTTTTCTTTATGCAGACATTGCTACTTTCCTATCGCTCCGATCATTATTAGACAATGATAAATTGGTGGGACCCAACTTCGATAGCTGGTATCGAAAGTTGAAGATTGTCATGGAGTATGAATGGATCCTATATGTGCTGACGGATCCTGCACCTAAGGAGCCAACTACCAATGCACGTGGAACAGTCAGAGATACTTATCAAAAGTGGCTCAGTGATCGAACCATGGTGCGCTGCATTATGCTAGCTGCGATGAGTGACAAGTTCAGTCGCAAGTTTGAGATAGCTCAGCCAAATGAAATGCTCCAAGTGTTGGAGGATTCTTTTGGCACACCCGATGATGTTGAGAGGCATAAGACTAGTTGCGCCATCTTCAACGCTAGAATGTGGGATGGTGCCTCTGTCACTAATCATGTATTGTACATGATTGAGCTGATAGATTGCTTGAGCAAGCTCGGCTTTTTCTTGCACAAACAACTTAGGAAAGATGCAATACTGAACTCGCTGCCCAAGTCTTATCTCCCATTTCTTACACATTATAGAATGTCAAAGCCTGAAGTGGACTACCATGGGTTACTGGGGTTACTTCAAAACTTTGAGAAGGATCACCAACTCCATAAGGAGTCAGTAAACTTAGTGGGAGGTTCGTCTTCTCATTCTTGATCCTTTGGGAAAAGAAAGAAGAATAAGAAGAAGAAAGCCAAGAAGGTGCATGTTCATGCTAGGACACCTATGCAGGCTCAGACCCCAAAGACCAAGCCCGATAAGAGTCAAGCTGAATGCTTTTTTTGTAAGAAGCAGGGAGGCTGAAAGAAGAACTATCCTCAGTACATTGCCTCCCTAGATCTGAATGGATAGAGAAAGAAGCAAAGCTATCACTGGGCAAGGTATTTATATGATAACTCCTTACAATTTCTCTATTTATGATATTACTGACTGGGTATTGGACACCGATAGCCCTTACCATATTTACAATTTATTGCAGGGGTTGCAGGTCAGTAGAAGATTAGAGCAAGGTGAGAGATTCCTGAACATTGGAGATAAAAGACCAGTTCTAGTTCTTGCTTTAAGAATTTTGAAACTTGTATTTGAATCTCATACTATTGTTCTTAGTGATTGTCATTTCTTTCCTAGTTTTTTTTTAAATATCATTTTTGTAAGCTTTTTGGCCATGAATAATTATAAAATTTTAATAAAGAAACAAGTTTGTAATGTCATTGTATATGGTGTTACAGCTTTCTATGGATAATTGAACAATGGTGTATATATGTTATCACAACCTGTTAATATAGTCTATTCTACTGGCAAGCACCCTAGATTAGATAGTATATCAGATATCTACTTATGGCACTATAGGCTAGGTCATATAAATAAGAATAGGATAAACAAGTTGACTCGGGAGGGAATCCTCGAAGTTAATGATTGTGAATCACTTCCATCCTGTGAGTCCTATCTTCTTGGTAAAATGACCAAGTCACCTTTTACTAAAAAAGATGAGAAAGCCAATGAGCTCTTAGGTCTAGTACATACTGATGTATGTGGACCAATGAGCACAAGTGCTAGAGGTGGATATGTCTACTTCATCACTTTCACAGATGATCTATCCAGATATGGATATGTCTATCTAATGAAACATAAGTCTGATTCTTTTGAAATATTCAAATGATTCTAAAGTGAAGTAGAAAAATAAACTGAAAAGAGTATTAAAACCTTCGATCTGACCGAGAAGGAGAATACCTTTCTGGTGAGTTTCTCATATATCTAGGAGAGAATGGAATTCTCTTCCAATGGACTCCTTCTAGAACACCATAGCATAATGGTGTGTCTGAAAAGAGGAATCAAACTCTGTTAGACATGATCCGATCCATGATGGGATTTGCCAGCTTGCCAATATCCTTCTGGCGATATGCACTCGAATCAGCTTGTTATCTATTAAATAGGGTTCCAAGTAAGTCTGTAGTTAAAACCCCATATGAGATATGGATAGGGCGTAAGCCAGCACTTTCACACCTTAGGATTTAAGGGTACCTAATTTATGTCAAATGGTTAGTTACAGACAAACTTGGACCTTGGTCTGACAAGTGTATATTCATAGGGTACCCAAAAGAGACTAAAGGATACTATTTCTATCATGCTGATGAACAAAAGGTGTTCGTTAGCTTTAGGACAACCTTTTTGGAAAAGAAGTTCCTTGATGAAGGAATTGTTGCCTCTAAGATTGAATTTGATGAAATTCAATAGGTAGAAAGTCCGATACAGAATGTTGAACCTAAGTTGAATTTGATCAGATCAGATCCAAAGCCTAGTAAAATTGCACCATTAAGGCAATCCAGTAGAGTACCCTACCATTTAGACATATACTATGAATTCTTGGTCCAGGATGGTGATCCCATCAAACTCGATGAGAATGATGAGGACCCAATTACTTATATGGAGCGATACAGAGATCCGACTCTGAGAAATGGCTAGAAGCCATGAGATCCAAAATAGATTCCATGAAGGTCAATGATGCATGGACATTAGTTGACCCTCCAGAAGGGGTTAAATTCATTGGGTGTAAATGAATCTTCAAAAGAAAGAGGAGCGTCGATGGAAAGGTGGAGACCTATAAAACCCATCTGGTTGCCAAGGAGTATCGTCAATGTTATGGTATTGACTATGATGAGATGTTCTCCCCTGTGGTAATGCTCAAGTCCATTCGAATCATGCTTGCCATTGCTTTCCATCTGGACTATGAGATCTGGCAGATGGATGTGAAGACAGCTTTCCTAAATGGAGAGCTGACCGAAGAGGTGTATATGATACAACCTGAAGAGTTCACATCCATAGATGAGTCCAAGGTATGCAAGCTTCAGAGATCCATTTATGGATTGAAGCAGGCATCTCAAAATTGGAACATGCATTTTGATAAAGTGATCAAAATGTATGGCATCATTAAGAACAGAGAAGAATCCTGCATTTACAAATGGGCAAATGGTCCAACAATGGTATTCCTTATTTTATACGTGGATGATATTCTCTTAATCGAAAATGACATCCCTACACTACAAGAAATAAAAGTCTAGTTGTCATCACAGTTCTCCATGAAAGACTTGGGTGAAGTATCCTACATCCTAGGGATGAAGATCTATAGTGATAGATCTAAAATGATGCTTGGTATATCCCAGTCCACGGACATAGAAACTATACTAAAGAGGTTCGGCATGAAAAATTTCAAAAAGGACTATCTTTCGATAGGCCAAGAAATTTTTCTCTCTAAGAAGGATTGTCCGACAACTCCTAAAGAGTGAAAGTGTATGAATAGAATTTCATATGCTTCGGCAATGGGGTCTATTATGTATGCAATGACATGTACGAGACCAGACCTAGCATACTCACTAGGAGTAGTGAGTAGATACCAATCTGACCCTGAAGAAAATCACTAGAAGGTTGTTAAAATCATCCTTAAGTATTTGAGAAATACTAAGGACCAATGATTGATTTTTTTTGAATCAGATCTGAAGCTTATGGGGTTTACCGACTCCAGCTTTCAATCTGATCATGATGATAGTAAAAGTGTGTTGGGATATATCTTTACTCTAAATGATGGAGCTATTTTCTGAAAAAGTTTCAAGCAGTATATTGTGGCTGACTTTATTTACAAAGTAGAGTACATGGCAGCATCAGATGCAGCAAAAAAAGCTGTGTGGCTGAGGAAGTTCATTATCAAGCTTGGAGTAGCACCCTCCATTGATGGTCAAGTCCTGCTCTACTACGACAACACTGGCACCATAGCTCAAGCAAAGGAACCAAAGACACACCAGCAAACAAAGCACATTCTATGCCACTTCCATTTGGTCTATGAGATTGTGGATCATGGTGACGTCGACCTTTAGAAGATCAATGAAAAAAGAACCTAGCCGACCCCTTCACTAAAGCCCTGGCAATCAAGGTGTTTGACAACCATAAGTCAAAGATGGGTATTAGATACTATGCCGAGTGGCTTTAGGATAAGTAGGAGTTGTTGGAAATTATGTTCCAAAATCAATTATCAGCTTGTTGATAGTTGAGATATTATAATTAATTTATTAATTAATAAAAAATATTTTGGTATTTTTTTTCATCATAAATTTACATCTTTTAATGAACTCTATTATTGTGATGAAGTTCTTAGGACTATTTAGTTTCGATAAAGAGAAGATTTATTGATTAGTCCTTAAATTTGTTCATGACCAAATGATAGGCTGTTAATTAGGACGACAGCGTCTATCGAGCATAGGTCGCTATATGCCATATAGGTTGGTTGTCCTCTTAACCAAGGTTTGTGGAGAAACTGGTATGGCATATAGATGAGATGTATGGGTACATCATCATTGAACGTGACCAACTCTAGAACATTCTGCTATCGAGAATGTCTCTGATGGGATATAAATATGAGTATCCCTTAGACCTGAGATCACCTTAGTGACTTACAAGCAACTCACTGTGCTTTGGTACTGGACTAACTGAATGTCTAATTCAGCAATGAAAGGCTTCTGGGCACAATCAAGTACTTGCCAAGTTGGAGTGTGATCAAGATGGAATTGACCACTCCAAGAGTTGGAGAAGAATGTATCACTGTATTTCAGTATAGCAAAATCATGGCTCGGGTAATCCATCAAATGGATTTGGTATTTTAAAATACAATGTAGACAATCTGATTAGAGTTGACAGTTGAACTTTAATATGTCCTACAAGCATGATGGTCAAGGGGATGAATTATATAAAAACTATATCCGCATGGGTTCTAAGGATGGTGTTCTACACTTTCGATCTATCCGATGGTCGGGTATCATTGCTAGATGGTCACATTGATTGGTACAAAAATTTCTTTCTATGCTACCGACTTAGGTTCGAACCTATGAGGTCATACACATTAGAGCTTATGATTTGATCGGATGGTTGATCAACGATTAAGAATCGTTCTAGGGTTAAACAATCAATACAATTAGAGTTTAACCTAGTGCAAGTATTGCAGGAGGATCAATTAATAATTAGATTCCTAAATGACTTAATTTGATTAAGCCAATAGGTTGAGATTAAGTCTAATTAAATATAATTTAATTTGATTTGGTTTGGACTTGATTGGATCAAGTTCAATTGATTTATTGGATAAGCCAAGTGCAAGAAAAAACTAGTCCTAGTCTAACTAAGACTCGAATTAATCCAATTTTCTAATTTGATTAAAAAATAAATCAAAATTAAATCTAATTTAATTTGATTTAATTAAGTTCTTAAATGAATTAAGGTCTTATTTAATTGGTTGGTTTAATATTGATTTTATTTGGTTAAAAGATCTTGTTTAACCAAGTCAAAATAGAAGTCCAGTGTGACTAGGACTCCCTATCTCCTTGCGCCACCTTGGTCCCAATGCCCTCCATACCTATTTTTTAGATATTTTTTATGCAAAATCCCTTTCTTCTTGATTTCCATGCCCCCTCTCTTCCTTCAAGTCATATATAAAAGTTAGGTGGAAGACCAAGTCAAAGGAGGAATTGGTTTTGCTTAGGATTCTATGAGATAGAATCCTTGTTGACCAAAACATCTTTCCTTAAGTGCCACCCTCTCTTTTAATTAATTCTTCTCTTATTTTATGAAAATAAACTCCTTTTTTGTGTGCCCGCCCTTGCTAGTCCATGCCAAAAATTGTGGATGGGGCGCCCAAGAGTTGGGCATCCCTACAACTTCCCATGTTTGGATATTTCTAGTTTAGAAATTTGACCTAAATTGGACTCTTATTTTTTCCTATTTATTGGATTAATTTTGTTTTAATTTTCTCATGAAATATAGAGCTTTGGGAGAGGTTTGGGTTGTGCAAAAATCAGAGGAAGAAGGTCCTTGGGCATGGGGGTTCCATAGGCATCAAACTAGGTGTCTAGGTGAGAAAAAAGAGAAGAAGAAGAGGGTCTTCTTCTAGGGCTATTTTATTTTTAATTTCTCCTTCTTTTTTTTGAGTTTTTTTGAGAGAGTCTCAAATCAGCAAACTCTCATCTTTCTTCTCATATTTTGGAGAGTCCAAATTTTGAAGAAGGGATCATCGGATCGACCGTCAAAGAAGGATCAGCACAGTACTAGCATACTGTGCTGATTTTCTGCATCGAACTTTAGATCAAAGATCGTAGACTCGTGTGGATGACTCCTAGAGGTCGGACGTATGTGCGGCTCATGATTTCATCCTCAAATCTGGATCAGCAAGTTAGAATGTCTAAACTTGCTCAGGTAATAGATCCGATCTATAAACTTTGTACCTGCATTTGATGTAGTGTAGATCTAGGTTGATTTGATCAACCTTTTTTTTTATTTTATTTTAATTTTTAATTTAATATCATGCCTTAACCATGTAATAGATCTAAGATCTAGATGTTTACATGATTATTTAAGTAAATTTTAGATTTATTTAAGACTTTTGCTATAAGATCTTGAATTCAATTGGTATCAGAGCCTAGATTCTTATTACATGATACTTATGCATATTTAAATTATTTATTAGATTAAATCTAATTTATAATCTAATAATTAAATATAAAATTTAAAAAAATAAATAAATAAAATATTTTGGATTGCACGGAATGCCATAAGGTTGTCCTGCTATAAGGTTTACCCCTTACAATGTAGGTTGTTCTTGTACATGCTGATCTAAAATATTAATCATAAAATTTTAGATTAGATCTAAGAGATTTTATGATCTGATTAAAAATATTTTAATCTAATTTCAATCATCATAAATGTGTTAGATTTGATCTAGGAAGATTTATGATTGATTATTATTGAAACTGTTTCAATTACGTGAACCTATTTAGATTAGATCTAAAGTAGTTTTATGTTTATTTTACTTGCATATTAATTATGAATCAAACATGCAACTTGGTTGATAGAACCATATTGTAAAAATATTTTACAAACACGAAAATCATTTTTGAAAAGCCAAACCCCAACCCTCAGCCCAAAATTTAATTGAGAATTAAGAAGTTGATTGATTAGGATCTAAGATTGTGAATTGAAGATTCTAAGACACAAATCATAACACATTGGGTTAAATGGGTTAGTGGAGATTAGGTCCATTAATTGGGTTAGACCTAGGATTAGATTAAAGAATGGACTTAATTAGAGAATTGACTAAATCTAATCAATTGTTGTCTAAGATTAGGTTAAGGATTTTCTAGATCAATTACAATGGTTATAGTTGGTCAAGTTCATATCTTTAACAAGACCCAAGATGGACTTGATCTTGGCTACGTGGTCTAGCACGAACTGTTAGATTGATCTAATTGAAACTAATTAAACTAGTTGGTGTCTATGATAAACCAGATCAGTGGTTTTTAATTGGCAGTCCGCTTACCTAGCCATTTTTTATGGTGTCTAAGGCAGGCCTGGCAGACCCTTCCACTGATTGAACTTACCTGACCTATTGGTGAGATTATATTTTGATCGGATCGATTGGCTATTCGAGCTAACCTATGTCAGCTAGGTAAATCAGTTTGATTGATTTAGATGCTCGTAGACCAGTCTTTTAATGATCTTCATTAAGCTGACTTGGTGAAGTTAGTGGGAGGATCATGACAAGCTGGTTAATCTGACCTACTCACTTCTATAAATAAATTCTTTAAAATTATGAGATCTCTAAAATAAAATAGTTATATGATAACTGGATCATAGCCTCCCATTAAATTGGATGATAATGGGTCCATCAGTTGAATAATCATTGGAGGCTCAAAGGCCTGGTGCTTATCGGTTGGTGAAATTATCATTCATTATATGATTTCTTGGATACATCTTTCTAAATGATGGTCAGGTGGGCCAACCAAAGTTGGGTCTGATCATTTATTGGTTGGATGGGCCAAGTATTATCTTGTTAATGGTTGGACCTAACTGAAACCTTTTCTAAGAAGGCCAAAGCCAATTGATCAGGGCCTAGGGCAAAATTTAATTACTAAAAATTATTTGAAGAAATAATTAACTATGAACCTATCCTTAGATGTATATGGATGGGCAAACCAAAGTTGGGCTTATGTATAGTCTATCTGAATTCTAGTACCTACTAAGAAATTAGAGTAATTCCTTGAATTGGAGGTAGAGTCTATCAATTTGAATAAAATACTAAAAGAAATCTTTTGATTGAAGTTCAAATCTTTAGATTTAATAAATTAATTACTAATTAGATTTTTATTTTTTTTATGCAAAAATGGCCACTTTTCTATCGCTCCGATCATTATTGGACAATGATATGTTGGTGGGACCCAACTTCGATAACTAGTACCGAAAGTTGAAGATTGTCCTGGAGCATGAACGGATCCTATATGTGCTGACGGATCCTGTACTTGAGGAGCCAGCTGCCAATGCACGTCGAACAGTCAGAGACACTTATCAAAAGTAGCTTAGTGATCGAACCATGGTGCATTGCATTATGCTGGCTGCGATGAGTGATGAGTTCAGTTGCAAGTTTGGGACAGCTTAGCCAAACGAAATGCTCCAAGTGTTAGAGGATTCTTTTGGCACACCCGATGACGTTGAGAGGCACAACACTAGTTGCACTCTTTTCAATGCCAGAATGTGGGATGGTGCCTCTATCACTGATTATGTATTGTTCATGATCGAACTGACAGAGCACTTGAGCAAGCTCGGCTTTTTCTTGCACAAACAACTTGAGAAAGATGCAATACTGTACTCGCTGCCCAAGTCTTATCTTCCATTCCTTACACATTATAGAATGTCAAAGTCTAAAGTGGACTGCCATGGGTTACTGGGGTTACTTCAGAACTTTGAGAAGGATCACCAACTCCATAAGGAGTTAGTGAACTTAGTGGGAGGTTCGTCTTCTCATTCTTGATCCTTTAGGAAAGGAAAGAAGAACAAGAAGAAGAAAGCCAAGAAGGTGCAAGTTCATGCTAGGACACCTGTGCAGGCTTAGACCCCAAAGACCAAGCCCGATAAGAGTCAAGCTGAATGCTTTTTTATAAGATGCAGGGGGGCTAGAAGAGGAACTATCCTTAGTACATTGCCTCCCCAGATCCGAATGGATAGAGAAAGAAGCAAGCTATTACTGGGCAAGGTATTTATATGATAACTCCTTGCAATTTCTCTATTTATGATATTACTGACTAGGTATTGGATATCGGTAGCCCTTGCCATATTTATAATTTGTTGCAGGGGTTGCAGGTCAGTAGAAGATTCGAGCAAGGTGAGAGATTCCTGAACGTTGGAGATGGAAGACTAGTTCTAGTTCTACCTTTAGGAATTTTGAAACTTGTATTTGAATCTCATACTATTGTTCTTAGTGATTGTCATTTCTGTCTTAGTTTCTTTTTAAATATCATTTCTGTTGGACTTTTGGCCATGAACAATTATGAAATTTTAATAAACAAATGGGTTTGTAATGTCATTATGAATGGTGTTACTACTTTCCATTGATAATTGAATAATGGTGTATATATGTTATCACAACCTGTTACTATAGTCTATTCTACTGGCAAGCATCCTGGATTAGATAGTGTATCAGATATCTACTTATGACACTATAGACTAGGTCATATAAACAAGAATAGGATAAATAGGTTGACAAAGGAGGGAATCCTTGAAGTTAATGATTGTAAATCACTTCCAACCTTTGAGTCCTGCCTTCTTGGTAAAATGACCAAGTCACCTTTTACTGAAAAAGATGAGAGAGCCAATGAGCTCTTAGGTCTAGTACATACTAATCTATGTGGACCAATGAGCATAAGTGCTAGAGGTGGATATGTGTACTTCATAACTTTCATAAATGATCTATCCAGTTATGGATATGTCTATCTTATAAAACATTAGTCGAATTCTTTTGAAATGTTCAAACGATTCCGAAGTGAAGTAGAAAAACAAATTGGAAAGAGTATTAAAACTCTTCAATCTGATCGAGAAGGAGAATACCTTTCTGGTGAGTTTCTCATATATCTAGGAGAGAATGAAATTCTTTCCAAATGGACTCCTCCTGAAACATCACAGCATAATGGTGTGTCTGAAAGGAGGAATCGAACTTTGTTAGACATGGTCCGATCCATGATGGGATTTGCCATCTTGCCGATATCCTTTTGGGGATATACACTCAAATCAGCTTATTATCTATTAAATAGGGTTTCAAATAATTCTATAGTTAAAATCTCATATGAGATATGGATAGGACGTAAGCTAGGACTTTCATACCTTAAGGTTTGGGGGTGCCCAGCTTATGTCAAACGGTTAGTTACCGACAAACTTGGACCTAAGTCTGACAAGTGTACATTCATAGGATATCCGAAAGAGACCAAAGGATACTATTTCTACCATACTGATGAACAAAAGGTGTTCATCAGCCTTAGGGCATCCTTTTTGGAAAAGGAGTTCCTTGATGAAGGAACTATTGCCTTTAAGCTTGAACTTGATAAAATTCAATAGGTAGAAAGTTCAACACAGAATATTGAACCTAAGTTAGATTTGATCAAATCAAATCCGAAACCTAGTGAACCCACACCATTAAGGTGATCCGACAGAGTACCCCGCCATCTAGATAGATACTATGGATTCCTGGTCTAGGATGGTGATCCCATCAAACTCGATGAGAACAATGAGGACCCTATCACTTATATGGATGCGATGTAGAGATCCAACTCTAAGAAATAGCTAGAAGCCATGAGATCCAAAATGGATTCCATAAAGGTCAATAATGTGTGGACATTAGTTGACCCACCTGAAGGGGTTAAATCCATTGGGTGTAAATGGGTCTTCAAAAGGAAGAGGTGTGTAGACGAAAAAGTGGAGACCTATAAAGCCCATCTGGTTGTCAAGGGGTATCGTCAACGTTATGGTATTGACTATGACAAAACGTTCTCCCCTATAGCAATGCTCAAGTCCATTCGGATCATGCTTGCCACTACTGCCAATATGGACTATGAGATCTGGCAGATGGATGTGAAGACAGCTTTTCTAAATGAAGAGCTGACCGAAGATGTGTATGTGATACAACCTAAAGGGTTCACATCCATAGATGAGTCCAAGGTATGCAAGCTTCAGATATCCATTTATGGATTGAAGCAGGCTTCTTGGAATTGGAACATGCGTTTTGATAAAGTGATCAAAATGCATGGCTTTGTTAAGAATGGAGAAGAATCCTACATTTACAAATGGGCAAATGGTCCAGTAGTGGTATTCCTTATTTTGTACGTGGATGACATTTTCTTAATCGAGAATGACATCTCCACACTATAAGAAATAAAAGTCTGGTTGTCATCACAGTTCACCATAAAGAACTTGAGTGAAGCATCCTACATCCTAGGGATGAAGATCTATAGGAATAGATCTAAAAGGATGCTTGGTATATCCCAGTCCACGTACATAGAAACTGTGCTGAAGAGGTTTAGCATGAAAAATTCCAAAAAGGGCTATCTTCTGATAGGCCAAGAAATTTTTTTCTCTAAAAAGGATTATCTGACAACTCTTAAAGAGAGAAAGCGTATGAGTAGAATTTCATATGCTTCGACAATAGGGTCTATTATGTATGCAATGACATGTACGAGATCAGACCTGGCATACTCACTAGGAATAGTGAGTAGATACCAGTCTGATCCTAGAAAAAATTACTAAAAGGTGGTTAAAACCATCTTTAAGTATTTAAGAAATACATAGGACCAATGGTTGGTTTATTGTGAGTCAGATCTGAAGCTTATGGGATTTACAGACTCCAGCTTTGAATCTGATCATGATGATAGTAAAAGTGTATCGCGGTATATCTTTACTCTAAATGGTAGAGCCATCTGCGGAAAAAGTTTCAAGTAGCATACAGTGTTAGATATATGTGCCCTAGAAGCCAGAATTGGCTGACACTTGTAATACACTTCTAGGGGCAAAATTATAATTTTGACTATAATTAATGAAATGGGTTATTTTCTATCACACCTGTGTATTTAGTGTCTGTGATACATCCTTTGAGTTAATGGTAATGATAATTCATATTTTCAAGAGTTGAAAATTTAAGACATGAATAATCATTATTAACTCATAAACAGCTCCCGACCATAGGATCATCACGAGGATGGTGATTGATCCGGAAGGTTGGTGTACGATCGCTTCTCTTTAGTAGATGAGTCTTGAGTCTACGGTGTGGAGACACCGGAGCGAGAGTACAGGTACTCGTTAGAGAACGAGGGCACTGAGCGTGACCACCTCGAGTAGTCATTAGGAAGTCTACCTTCTCGTCAATGACTGACTCGATGCTGCAGTAGTGTGTCTGGTTCTTTGACCTGAGATGCATCGGCAGTTCACCTTGAGGGTGTTATAGTTTGACTACACCATTACTCGGTCTCCTAGCCATATGGAACCCTGAGGTGTATGTTGGCTATAGCATGTTCATTGTAGGAACTGGATTGCATCAAGATGGAATCTATCTACCTCGGTGGTAGAGGAGCAGCCCTATGATAATCATGAGAATCAAGTCCTGAAGCCCATGGCCATGGCAGAGTGAAATAATAGAAAGAGTTTCTATTTAGGTTTTCACATTGGACTCGAATCGAATGATTATATCATATGACAGAGACTAGGGTTTGACGAGTTCACCTTAACCCTAATCTGATCGGGGCTCAAGATAGAAGAACTTAATCACACAGGTAGCTGCACCAAGAGGTTCACATTCAGCTCTGATGGGTTGCCACCATATACTGCTAGGTGTCACTGGTGGATTTTGGGAGCAATTAGAATGATTTAGATGATCGATCATTCTAGCTGATCGAATCAGAAGAGTTCTGATCCATCGAAAGGAGTTTCGATGATGTCTATGATAGAGATCATGACATATCCCATTACCATACAGAACTGAACCTAACTGGGTCACACAAACAAGGGTTTGAATCTGGTGATCATCAATTGAACTGATCTAGTTCAATTGATCTGAATGAGATTCAATTAGGTTCAAGGAAATCGTGCTAGCACTCGATTGAACCTAACGTTCTTCTTTTACTATCACAAATAAGTTGTCCTGACTGAGCCAAAGGAGTTTGTGCTCAATCAGAGGCCTTCATATGGTCTGACTGGAGGTTGTCCAAGTCAGAATAGGTTGTCTTATTTGTAAGACATTACCTGCCATTTTTGGTCACCTGCCATTTCTTGTTCTTTGACTTTGGTCAAAAGTCTACCTTTGACTGGTCAAACGTTGACCATTGACCCTTTGACTTTTGACCACATGTCATGCACCTATTGGAGAGCTGGTGGGGGCCTGTCCCCCTACCAGAACCTGGCAAGGAGAAGGGCGCACGCCAAGGGTGGCGTGAGCCCAAGTAGGAGGTGCCTAGGAGTCCTTGTTGGACAAGGACTCCACCTCCCTTTTGGATTCCAATCAGAGTTCTACTAAGAATCCAGTTTGACTGGTCTTAGGCGCCCTCTAAGGAGGAATCCAGGGGTCTCTATTCCAACCAATCAGATTTAGATCTGATTTCACAAAGGGTTGTGATTGGTTGAGAGGAAGAGGAGTTGGATCACAAGAGGTCTATAAATAAGACCCTGCGCCCAACCCTAATTCTAATGAAATTAGACATGCCCCAAGGCTGCCTCTCCCCTCCTTCTCCATGCCATAGTCTCTTCTCCCCTTGCTCTCCACGTCCAAAAGAGTTTTGGACTTAGGTTGGTGCGATTCAGATCAAGGAAAGGCGATCAAAATTAAAAAGGCTGCGCTGCTGCAAAAGGATGACTGCAGATCTTCAAAAGAGTTTTGAAGATCCTCCAGATCAGATCCAGATCTGATTTTTGGAGGTGTGATAGAGAAGAAGAGGATCTCCAGATCCAACCCGAGTGGATACCGGTAGAGGCCAGGCGCTTGCGTGGCTAAGATCCAGAACCTTCCGCTGCAATCAGGATCATCTACAGGGTAATAGGATTACCCAAATCAGGTAAATTAAATTTGATTTAATTTATCTTATTTTATTTTATTTATTAAAATAATAAGAATCAGATCTAAAATATATCAAGATCTGATTGAGATCAAGAGAAAATTTTTGAAATATATCTCTTGATCTAATCAGATCTGGACGAACCTGGACCGGGAAATCAGGATTTCCCTTCAACTGGTATCAGAGCCATGGTTCTAAATTATTTAGATCTGATTTTAATTTTATTTTAATTAGAAAATAAAGTAATTTTAGATGTCACATGAGATGTGATCAGATCTGAAATCAGAAAAATTAAAATTAAATGATTTGGATCTAAGAACATGAAGATATGCATGACTAGTTCTAGAATAGAATAGTTCTATAGAATAGTTTTGCATGTCTTTGATTTAATCTGATTAAATCATATTTTAGATCTTCTTATTTACTATTTTTTGATATTATAAGTGTTATAATAACATCTGATAAATAGCAAATAAAAATTAATTTAATTTTAAATATCATATGAGATATGATTGATGCATGTCTAGACTAGTTGTAGAATAGTTCTACATAATTATCTAGATTAGAATTTATTTTGATTAGATTAATTTAAATCTAATTTTTTAGATTATTATGAGATAATTTAGATCTGAAAACATGCATGATTTGATACATGAGATGTATGCAAAATATGCCTTGATTAGATCTAAATTTGTATATGAGATATATGATATAGATCTATAACTGTTTTGTAGATTTACATGTTCCTGATTAAGGCGTTCCTCTTGGCCGTCCGATCATAAGAATGAAGAAGGGTTTAAAGGCCCTCTCTTCCCATTCGATGGGGTGTTCTTATGATGTGTAGGGGTGCTGCGTGTTCGTCCTTAATCAGAAACCCAAAACTTACTTTCTGCAAAACCCTAGATCCTGAAACCCTAGGATTTATTGTGCATATTTTGTTTATGAACCCAACTTAATTAAGAATTAAGTTTATGGAATATTAATTAGGTCTAAAATTAAGAATTTCAGATCTAAGACATATTCATAATACTGGGTTCGGGCTTGGGTAGCTCAATTAGGTCTAAGCGGTTGATCAAACCGAATCAAGAGTTGGTTAGATGGGATCAACAATGCTTAAATTGACCAGCCTAATAGGATTAAGTCTGGGTCAAGATCGAGTCACGATCAAGCAAGACCTAATTAGGCTCAGAGGTTAGAGTCTGGATTGTAGGCTAACCCAATTGGTTCTGACTCAACAATTTGGTGTCTAAGGTAAGTTTGGCACAGACGACCGACTGGTTTTTAATTGGAAGCTACTCGACCTGAATGCATTCTTGTGTGAGTTAATGGCATATTCCTTCCACCGGTCTCACTTACCTGGCCATATCTGTTGACACAGTTCTGATCTGAGGTGGTCAATAATCCGAGCTGACCCATGCCACTAGGTTAGTCATAATTGTTATGACTAAGCCAAGTCTAGTTTAATGAGACCTGAATCAATTCTCCCTAAGAAAAGATTAAGTCCGAGGTCTTCCACCATTGTAGACGTGCGGGCCCTTTCCGGGGTTGATTGTTCTCGGCTAGATACAGTGGCTCAGTTGCACCGAAAGATGCAACCATGTCTATTAGGCATTGGATGCTATGGGCTGGAGGATGAGTTGGGCTCAATATTCCGGATACGGTGAGAGACTCAATTAGGAACCCAGTCTATGCAAATGGTGGGTCTGACTTAACTAAGGAGTGGATCAATATTCCGGATACGGTGAGATTCATGAATTAGAGACCAAGTTTGGGTGCACCATGATTAGAGAATCATTGAACAAGAGTTGTTCACTCATTGGCTAACCCATCACCAATAACTGTTAGGTGAGGTGATGAGTCAGTTGGTGAGACCGCACCACCCACTAGAAATCATCAATCGTGGAGATTTTCGCATCTCTACAGAGGGAGTGTAGGGATCCGAGAAAATAGTGGGAGCTAATTTGTTTAAAAATAAAATTCCTAAACAAATTGGTCAAGTCAAAATTACAGTATCTAACTAGAATCTTTGACTCTCTACAGAAATATGTCTGCGTCAAACCCATTGGCACATATCCTGGACACACATAGACTGACTGGACCCAATTATAAAGATTGGCTCAGGAACTACAAAATTGTTTTGGGTTCAGAGAAGTTAACACATATTTTGGACCAGGACCCTCCCACCTTACCAGCTCGTCCATCCACTGAACAGAGAGCGTCTCTGGAAAAATGGATTGACGAAGACAATAAGGCCAGATACTACATGTTGGGCTCGATGTCTGATGAGCTCCAGCGCCAACATGAAGATATCGGGACTGCTCGCCAAATGTTGGCTCACCTGCAGGAGATGTTTGGTGAACAGAGTCGCGCAGCCAAATATCAAGTCACGAAATGACTTTTTAAGGCTAAGATGCGTGATGGGCAGTCAGTCCAAGATCACTGTCTGACAATGATCAAGGACATGGAAGAGCTTGAGAAGCTCGGTGTGAAGTTGGACTTGGATCTGCAGAACGATATTATTCTGCAATCCTTGACTGATGCATATGGGCAATTCATCATGAATTACCAATGCATAAACTTCAAAATTCCTTGCCGAGTTGATGAATATTGGTTACCGCTGAGCTTTCTATGAAAGGTTCTAAAGGCTCAGTTCTTGCTATGGAACAGACTTCTTTCAAAAGAAAGTCTTATGGAAAGAAAAAGAAGTCTGTGAAAAAGCAAAAGGTAGAAGGATCAAAGAAGAAGAAGGCAGAACCGAAGAAGAAGGTCGATGGCAAAGGAAAATGTTTCCATTGCAACAGCGACGGCCATTGGAAGCGGAACTGCCCTACTTACCTGGCCACCCTGAAGAACAAGAAGGAAGGTCCTTCTGGAGGTATGCTCGTTATTGAGTCTAACCTTACGGTTTCTTCTGCATCCAGTTGGGTGCTTGACTCTGGTTCTAGTGCTCATCTGTGCACTTCTATGCAGGGTCTTGAGGATAGCAGGAGGCGAGGGATGGAGACATGATCCTACGCGTCGGTAATGGAGCAAGAGTTGCTGCAGTAGCCGTGGGAACATACCCTCTGCGATTACCATCTGGTTTAGACTTAGTTTTAAAAGACTGTTATTATGTGCCTGCAGCTAGCAGGAATTTGATTTCTGTTTCATGCTTAGCACAAGAAGGTTATGTGATCACCTTCTTTAAGGACCATTGTAACATTCTTTATGAAAGAAATAAAATTGCAAATGGTTTCCTTGTTAATGGTCTTTATCAGTTGCATATTGATGTACCTGTTTTAACTATCGAGCAAACGTGAATGCCAAACGACCTAGGGATAGTCCAAATGACAGATATCTATGGCACCTGA
>QRFJ01000432.1:117196-186690 GCA_006176705.1 Cocos nucifera
ATCAGAAACCCAAAACTTACTTTCTGCAAAACCCTAGATCCTGAAACCCTAGGATTTATTGTGCATATTTTGTTATGAACCCAACTTAATTAAGAATTAAGTTTATGGAATATTAATTAGGTCTAAAATTAAGAATTTCAGATCTAAGACATATTCATAATACTGGGTTCGGCTTGGGTAGCTCAATTAGGTCTAAGCGGTTGATCAAACCGAATCAAGAGTTGGTTAGATGGGATCAACAATGCTTAAATTAACCAGCCTAATAGGATTAAGTCTGGGTCAAGATCGAGTCACGATCAAGCAAGACCTAATTAGGCTCAGAGGTTAGAGTCTGGATTGTAGGCTAACCCAATTGGTTCTGACTCAACAATTTGGTGTCTAAGGTAAGTTTGGCACAGACGACCGACTGGTTTTTAATTGGAAGCTACTCGACCTGAATGCATTCTTGTACGAGTTAATGGCATATTCCTTCCACCGGTCTCACTTACCTGGCCATATCTGTTGACACAGTTCTGATCTGAGGTGGTCAATAATCCGAGCTGACCCATGCCACTAGGTTAGTCATAATTGTTATGACTAAGCCAAGTCTAGTTTAATGAGACCTGAATCAATTCTCCCTAAGAAAAGATTAAGTCCGAGGTCTTCCACCATTGTAAACGTGCGGGCCCTTCCGGGGTTGATTGTTCTCGGCTAGATACAGTGGCTCAGTTGCACCAGAAGATGCAACCATGTCTATTAGGCATTGGATGCTATGGGCTGGAGGTTGAGTTGGGCTCAATATTCCAGATACGGTGAGAGACTCAATTAGGAACCCAGTCTATGCAAATGGTGGGTCTGACTTACTAAGGAGTGGATCAATATTCCGGATACGGTGAGATTCATGAATTAGAGACCAAGTTTGGGTGCACCATGATTAGAGAATCATTGAACAAGAGTTGTTCACTCATTGGCTAACCCATCACCAATAACTGTTAGGTGAGGTGATGAGTCAGTTGGTGAGACCGCACCACCCACTAGAAATCATCAATCGTGGAGATTTTCGCATCTCTACAGAGGGAGTGTAGGGATCCGAGAAAATAGTGGGAGCTAATTTGTTTAAAAATAAAATTCCTAAACAAATTGGTCAAGTCAAAATTACGGTATCTAACTAGAATCTTTGACTCTCTACAGAAATATGTCTGCGTCAAACCCATTGGCACATATCCTGGACACACATAGACTGACTGGACCCAATTATAAAGATTGGCTCAGGAACTACAAAATTGTTTTGGGTTCAGAGAAGTTAACACATATTTTGGACCAGGACCCTCCCACCTTACCAGCTCGTCCATCCACTGAACAGAGAGCGTCTCTGGAAAAATGGATTGACGAAGACAATAAGGCCAGATACTACATGTTGGGCTCGATGTCTGATGAGCTCCAGCGCCAACATGAAGATATCGGGACTGCTCGCCAAATATTGGCTCACCTACAGGAGATGTTTGGTGAACAGAGTCGCGCAGCCAAATATCAAGTCACAAAATGACTTTTTAAGGCTAAGATGCGTGATGGGCAGTCAGTCCAAGATCACTGTCTGACAATGATCAAGGACATGGAAGAGCTTGAGAAGCTCGGTGTGAAGTTGGACTTGGATCTGCAGAACGATATTATTCTGCAATCCTTGACTGATGCATATGGGCAATTCATCATGAATTACCACATGCATAAACTTCAAAATTCCTTGGCCGAGTTGATGAATATGCTGGTTACCGCTGAGCTTTCTATGAAAGATTCTAAAGGCTCAGTTCTTGCTATGGAACAGACTTCTTCCAAAAGAAAGTCTTATGGAAAGAAAAAGAAGTCTGTGAAAAGGCAAAAGGTAGAAGGATCAAAGAAGAAGAAGGCAAAACCGAAGAAGAAGGTCGATGGCAAAGGAAAATATTTCCATTGCAACAGCGACGGCCATTGAAGCGGAACTGCCCTACTTACCTGGCCATCCTGAAAAACAAGAAGGAAGGTCCTTCTGGAGGTATGCTCGTTATTGAGTCTAACCTTACGGTTTCTTCTGCATCCAGTTGGGTGCTTGACTCTGGTTCTAGTGCTCATCTGTGCACTTCTATGCAGGGTCTTGAGGATAGCAGGAGGCTGAGGGATGGAGATATGATCCTACGCGTCGGTAATGGAGCAAGAGTTGCTGTAGTAGCCGTGGGAACATACCCTCTGCGATTACCATCTGGTTTAGACTTAGCTTTAAAAGACTGTTATTATGTGCCTGCAGCTAGCAGGAATTTGATTTCTGTTTCATGCTTAGCACAAGAAGGTTATGTGATCACCTTCTTTAAGGACCATTGTAACATTCTTTATGAAAGAAATAAAATTGCAAATGGTTTCCTTGTTAATGGTCTTTATCAGTTGCATATTGATGTACCTATTTTAACTATCGAGCAAAATGTGAATGCCAAATGACCTAGGGATAGTCCAAATGACAGATATCTATGGCACCTGAGATTAGGTCATATAGCAGAAGATAGGATTAACAAATTGGAGAAAAATGGGCTATTGAGTCCATTGACTTTTGAGTCATATCCAACTTGTGAATCTTGTCTTCAAGGCAAAATGACTAAACTCCATTTTGTTGGACATGGGGAGAGGGCCATAGATCTCCTTGCCCTAGTACATACTGATGTGTGCGGCCCATTCGATGTGCCGGCTAGAGGCAATTTTGTCTACTTCATTACCTTTACCGATGATCTGTCTAGGTATGGGTATGTGTATCTTATGAGACATAAGTCTGAAGCTTTTGAAAAGTTCAAAGAATTCAGACATGAAGTAGAAAAACAAATTGGAAAACCCATTAAGGTTCTTCGATCAGATCGAGGAGGTGAATACCTTAGCCGAAAATTCCTAGACTATCTTAAGGAAAATGGCATAGTCTCTCAATGGACTCCACCAGGAACACCTCAACTCAACGGGTTTCAGAATGGAGAAATCGGACTCTATTGGATATGGTTCGATCCATGATGAGCTTCACAGACCTCCCAGATTTTCTTTGGAGACATTCATTATTAACTTCAATCTATTTACTGAATAGGGTTCCCTCTAAAACCGTTCCTACCACACCGTATGAGATATGGCACGGTAAGAAACCAAGTCTGAGTCATCTCAGAATTTGGGGTTGTCCGGCTTATGTCAAAAGACAACAAGCGGATAAGTTAGAGTTTAGGTCCTTCAGAGCTCGATTCATAGGATATCCTAAAGAGTCATTAGGATACTATTTCTACATTCCAGAAGACCGTAATGTGATTGTGAGTCGACATGCCATATTTCTTGAAAAATAGTTTATTCAAGATAGTGGCATTGGAAAGCAGATTAAGCTTGATGAGAAAGTCTCACAAGTGGAAAGAGCTAAGGACCAAGTGGAACCAAATCAGGTTGAGCCAATAAGAACACTACCTCCTCCACCTCGTAGATCGGAAAGAGTTTTCCGTCCCCCTGAAAGATACTTAGGTATTATTTCAGAGGACGTAGAGGAAATGTTCCTCATAGGTAATGGTGCTCATGGAGATGATCCCAAAACCTACAACGAGGCGATATCAGATATCGACTCGAGAAATGGCTTGAGGCAATGAAGTCAGAGATCGACTCGATGCACTCAAACCAAGTCTGGACCTTGGTAGATCCACCAGAAGGTATAGTACCTATTGGGTGTAAATGGATCTTCAAGAGAAAGATTGGTGCAGATGGGAATGTGGAGACATTCAAGGCTAGACTGGTGGCAAAAGGTTATAGTCAACGTGAAGGCATTGACTATCAGGATACCTTTTCCCGGTAGCTATGCTAAAATCCATCCGCACATTGCTTGCTATTGCAGCCTATTTCGATTATGAAATATGGCAAATGGACGTGAAAACGACATTCCTAAATGGATATCTTGAGGAAGATATCTATATGGAACAGCCGCTAGGTTTCACATCCAGTGATACTGATCACAAGGTTTGCAAGCTGCAAAGGTCCATATATGGACTTAAGCAAGCATCTCGGAGCTGGAACACTCGTTTCAATGATGTGATCAAAAAGTTTGGTTTCATCAAAAACGAAGAGGAACCATGTGTTTTCAAAAGGGTTAGTGGGAGCGCTGTTGTCTTCCTCGTATTGTACGTGGATGACATCCTCCTTATTGGGAATGATATTCCCATGTTGACATCAGTCAAGATGTGGTTGTCCAAGGAATTCTCCATGAAAGACCTAGGTGAAGCATCCTTTATTCTAGGAATTAAGGTCTATAGAGGGATAGACCGAATAGGATGCTAGGACTTTCAAAGAAGATGTACATAGAGGAAGTACTAAAGAGGTTTAGTATGGAAAACTTTAAGAGGGGATTAATACCCTTCAGACATGGTATTCATCTTTCCAAGAAGATGTGCCCCAGCACACCTGAGGAAATAGAACGCATGAGCAAGATCCCTTATGCTTCTGCAATAGGGAGCCTCATGTATGCCATGCTATGTACACGACCTGATATAGCCCATGCTGTGAGTGTCACAAGCAGATATCAGTCAAATCCAGGTGAAGAACACTGGACTTCTGTGAAATGTATCCTTAAGTACTTGAGAAGAACTAAGGATATGATGTTGGTCTTTGGTAACGGAGAACTCCTAGTTCAAGGATACACAGACTCGGACTTCATGTCTGATATAGATGATCGAAAGTCGACATCTGGAAGTCTGTTTGTGTGCAATGGTGGAGCTGTCAGCTGGAAGAGTTCCAAGCAAACTGTGATAGCAGATTCCACCATGGAAGCAGAATATATAGCTGCATCAGAGGCTGCAAAGGAAGCGTTCTGGTACAAGAAGTTTGCTGTAGAAATTGGAGTAATGCCATCAGATGCCATTCCTCTTTACTGCGACAATAATGGCGCCATAGCCCTTGCTAAGGAGCCGAGGTCTCACCAGAAGTCCAAGCACATTGAGCGGCGATATCATCTCATCCGCGATTACCTTGAGAAAGGTTACGTTAAGGTCAAGAGAGTCAACTCCACAGATAATGTGGCAGACCCACTTACAAAGCCGTTGGGCCAGCAGAAGATCGAAGCCCACCTTGAGAAGATGGGACTTAGACTTGTAGCCAATTGGCTTTAGGACAAGTGGGAGATTGTTAGATATATGTGCCCTAGAAGCCAGAATTGGCTGACACTTGTAATACACTTCTAGGGGCAAAATTATAATTTTGACTATAATTAATGAAATGGGTTATTTTCTATCACACCTGTGTATTTAGTGTCTGTGATACATCCTTTGAGTTAATGGTAATGATAATTCATATTTTCAAGAGTTGAAAATTTAAGACATGAATAATCATTATTAACTCATAAACAGCTCCCGACCATAGGATCATCACGAGGATGGTGATTGATCCGAAAGGTTGGTGTACGATCGCTTCTCTTTAGTAGATGAGTCTTGAGTCTACGGTGTGGAGACACCGGAGCGAGAGTACAGGTACTCGTTAGAGAACGAGGGCACTGAGCGTGACCACCTCGAGTAGTCATTAGGAAGTCTACCTTCTCGTCAATGACTGACTCGATGCTGCAGTAGTGTGTCTGGTTCTTTGACCTGAGATGCATCGGCAGTTCACCTTGAGGGTGTTATAGTTTGACTACACCATTACTCGGTCTCCTAGCCATATGGAACCCTGAGGTGTATGTTGGCTATAGCATGTTCATTGTAGGAACTGGATTGCATCAAGATGGGATCTATCTACCTTGGTGGTAGAGGAGCAGCCCTATGATAATCATGAGAATCAAGTCCTGAAGCCCATGGCCATGGCAGAGTGAAATAATAGAAAGAGTTTCTATTTAGGTTTTCACATTGGACTCGAATCGAATGATTATATCATATGACAGAGACTAGGGTTTGACGAGTTTACCTTAACCCTAATCTGATCGGGGCTCAAGATAGAAGAACTGAATCACACAGGTAGCTGCACCAAGAGGTTCACATTCAGCTCTGATGGGTTGCCACCATATACTGCTAGGTGTCACTGGTGGATTTTGGGAGCAATTAGAATGATTTAGATGATCGATCATTCTAGCTGTTCGAATCAGAAGAGTTCTGATCCATCGAAAGGAGTTTCGATGATGTCTATGATAGAGATCATGACATATCCCATTACCATACAGAACTGAACCTAACTGGGTCACACAAACAAGGGTTTGAATCTGGTGATCATCAATTGAACTGATCTAGTTCAATTGATCTGAATGAGATTCAATTAGGTTCAAGGAAATCGTGCTAGCACTCGATTGAACCTAACGTTCTTCTTTTACTATCATAAATAAGTTGTCCTGACTGAGCCAAAGGAGTTTGTGCTCAATCAGAGGCCTTCATATGGTCTGACTGGAGGTTGTCCAAGTCAGAATATGTTGTCTTATTTTTAAGACATTACCTGCCATTTTTGGTCACCTGCCATTTCTTGTTCTTTGACTTTGATCAAAAGTCTACCTTTGATTGATCAAACGTTGACCATTGACCCTTTGACTTTTGACCACATGTCATGCACCTATTGGAGAGCTGGTGGGGGTCTGTCCCCCTGCCAGAACCTGGCAAGGAGAAGGGCGCATGCCAAGGGTGGCGTGAGCCCAAGTAGGAGGCGCCTAGGAGTCCTTGTTGGACAAGGACTCCACCTCCCTTTTGGATTCCAATCAGAGTTCTACTAAGAATCCAGTTTGACTAGTCTTAGGTGCCCTCTAAGGAGGAATCCAGGGGTCTCTATTCCAACCAATCAGTTTTAGATCTGATTTCACAAAGGGTTGTGATTGGTTGAGAGGAAGAGGAGTTGGATCACAAGAGGTCTATAAATAAGACCCTGCGCCCAACCCTAATTCTAATGAAATTAGACATGCCCCAAGGCTGCCTCTCCCCTCCTTCTCCACGCCATAGTCTCTTCTCCCCTTGCTCTCCACGTCCAAAAGAGTTTTGGACTTAGGTTGGTGCGATTCAGATCAAGGAAAGGCGATCAAAATCAAGAAGGCTGCGCTGCTGCAAAAGGACGACTGCAGATCTTCAAAAGAGTTTTGAAGATCCTCCAGATCAGATCCAGATCTGATTTTTGGAGGTGTGATAGAGAAGAAGAGAATCTCCAGATCCAACCCGAGTGGATACCGGTAGAGGTCAGGCGCTTGCGTGGCTAAGATCCAGAACCTTCCGCTGCAATCAGGATCATCTACAGGGTAATAGGATTACCCAAATCAGGTAAATTAAATTTGATTTAATTTATCTTGTTTTATTTTATTTATTAAAATAATAAGAATCAGATCTAAAATATATCAAGATCTAATTGAGATCAAGAGAAAATTTTTGAAATATATCTCTTGATCTAATCAGATCTGGACAAACCTGGACCGGGAAATCAGGATTTCCCTTCATACAGTGGCTGACTCTATTTATTAAGCAGAGTACATGACAGCATCAGATGCAACAAAGGAAGCTATGTGGCTTAGAAAGTTCATCACTAAGCTCGGAGTAACACCCTCCATTGATGGTCCAATCCTGCTTTACTGCGATAGCACTGACGCCATAGCTCAAGCAAAGGAATCGAAGACACACCAGCGGACAAAGCACATTCTACACCGCTTTCATTTGTTTGTGAGATTATGGATCGTGGTGACGTCAACCTTCAGAAGATTGATGGAAAGAAGAATCTAGTTGACCCCTTCACTAAAGTCCTAGCAATCAAGGAGTTTGACAACTATAAGTTGAAGATGGGTATTAGATACTATGTCGAGTGGCTTTAGGACAAGTGGGAGTTGTTGAAAATTATGATCCAAAGCCAATCATCAGCCTGTTGATGGTTGAGATATTGTAATTAATTTATTAATTAATAAAAAATATTTTGGCATTTTTTTTCATCATAAGTTTATATCTTCTAATGAACTCCATTATTGTGATGAAGCTCTTAGGACTATTTAGTTTCGATAAAGAGAGGATTTATCAATTAGTCCTTAAATTTATTCACGATCAAATGATAGACTATTAATTAGGATGACAGCGTCTATCGAGCATAGGTCGCTATATACCATATATGTTGGTTATCCTCTTAACCAAGGTATGTGAAGACACTGGTATGGAATATAGGTGAGATGTATGGGTACATCATCATTGAACATGACCAACTCTAGAGTATTCTACTGTCAAAAAAGTCTTTGATAGGATATAGGTATAAATATCCCTTAGATCTAAAATCACCTCAATGACTTACAAGCAACTCATTGTGCTTTGGTATTGAATTAACTAAATTTTTAATTTAGTAATGGAAGGCTTCTGGGCACTGTCAAGTACTTGCGAAGTCAGAGTGTGATCAAGATGGAATTAACTACTCTAAGAGTTGGAGAAGAATGTATCACTGTACTTCAATATAGCAAAACCTTGGCCAGGATAATCTATCAGTTGGATTTGGTATTTTGAAATATAATGTAGACAACCTGATCAGAGTTGATAGTTGAACTCTGATGTGTCCTACGAGCATTGTAGTCAAGAGAATGAATTATATAAAAACTATATCCGCATGAGTTCTAAGGATGGTGTTCTACACCTTCGACCTATTCGACTGTCGGATATCATTACTAGATAGTCACTTTGATTCATACAGAAGTTTATTTCTATACTACTAGCTTACGTTTAGACCTATGAGGTCACATACATTAGAGCTAACGATCTGATCGGATGGTTGATCAACGTTTAAGAATCATTCTAGGGTTAAACAATCAATACGATTGGTGTTTAACCTAGTACAAGTGTTGCAGGACAATCGATTAGCAATTAAATTACTAATTAGCTTAATTTGATTAAGCCAATTAGTTGAGATTAGGTTTAATTAAATATGATTTAATTAGATTTAGTTTGGGCTTGATTGGATCAAGTTCAATTGGTTTATTGGGTAAGCAAAGTGCAAGGAGGAACTAGTCCTTATCTAACTAAAACTCGGGTTAACCAAATTTTTTAATTTAATTAGAAAATAAATTAAAATTAAATTAAATTTAATCTAATTTAATTAAATACTTAAATTGATTAGGGCCTTATTTAATTGGGTTGGTTTAATCTTAATTTTATTTGGTTAAAAGATCTTGTTTGACCAAGTCAAAATAGGAGTCCTAGTGTGACTAGGACTATCTATCTCCTTGCGCCACCTTGGTCCCAACACCCTCCATACCTATTTTTTAGGTAGTTTTCATGGAAAATCTCTTTCTTCCTGATTTCCATGCCCCCTCTCTCCCTCCAAGTCAAATATAGAAGTTAGGTGGAAGACCAAGTCAAAGGAAGAATTGGTTTTTCTTAGGATTCTATGAGATAGAATCCTTATTGACCAAAACATCTTTCCTTGAGTGCTGCCCTCTCTTTTAATTAATTTTTTTGTTATTTTATAAAATAATCTCTTTTTTTCTGCACCCTCTCTTACAGGTCCATGCCAAAAATTATGGAGGAGGCGCTCAAGAGTTGGGCGCCCCAAGAACTTTCCATGTTTGGATATTTCTAATCTAGAAATTTGATCTAACTTGGACTCTTCTTTTTTCTTATTTATTGGATTAATTTTATTATAACTCTTTTATAAAATATAGAGCTTTGGGATAGGTTTGGGGTGTGCAAAAATCAAAGGAAGAGGGTCCTTGGGCATGGGGGTTCCATAGGCACCAAACTAGGTGTCTAGGTGAGAAAAAAGAGAAAAAGAAGAGGATCTTCTTCTAGGATTGTTTTATTTTCAATCTCTCCTCCTTTTTTTTTTACTTTTTCTGAGAGAGTCTCAGATTAAAAAACTCTCATCTTCCTTCTCATATTTTAGAGAGTCTAAATTTCGAAGAAGAAAGCATCGGATCGACCATCGAAGAAGGATCAACATAGTACTAGCATACTGTGCTGATTTCCTACATCGGACTTCAGATTAGAGATCGTCGGCTCATGTGGATGACTTCTAGAGGTCGGACACATGTGTAGCTCATGACTTCATCCTCAAGCCTTGATCAGTAAGTTAGAACATCTAAACTTGCTCAGGTTATAGATCTGATCTATAAACTTCATACCTGCATTTGATGTAGTGTTGATCTAGGTTGATTTGATCAACTTTTTTTTATTTGATTTTAATTTTTCATTTAACATCATGCCTTAATCATGTAATAGATCTAAGATTTAGGTATTTATATAATTATTTAAATTAATTTTAAATTTATTTAAGACTTTCGCTGCAAGATCTTGAAAAGTTTCATGATCTACTTATGAAATCCTAGATCTGGTTCCTTTACTTAGTATCAGAGCCTAGGTTCTTATTATATTATTTTTATGCATGTTTAGATTATTTCTTAGATTAGATCTAATTTATAATCTAATTATTAAATCTAAAATTAAAAAAATAAAAAAAATAAAATATTTTGGATTGCACAGACTGCCATAAGGTTGTCCTGCTGTAAGGTTTATCCCTTATAGTGAATAGATTGTCTTAGTACATGTTGATCTAAAATATTGATCATAAAATTTTAGATTAGATCTAAGAGATTTTATAATCTAATTAAAAATATTTTAATCTAATTTCAATCATCGTAAATGTGTTAGATTTGATCTAGGAAGATTTATGATTGATTATTATTGAAACTGTTTCAATTACATGAACATGTTTAGATTAGATCTGAAGTAGTTTTATGTTTATTTTACTTGCATATTGATTATGAATTAAACATGCAACTTGGTTGATAGAATCATATTGTAAAAATATTTTATAAATATGAAAATCATTTTCAAAAAACCAAACCCCAACCCTCAGCCCAAAACAAATTGAGAATTAAGAAGTTGATTTATTAGGATCTAGGATTGTGAATTGAAGATCCTAAGATACAAATCATAACACCTTGGGTTAAATGGGTTAGTGGGAATTAGGTCCATTAATTGGGTTAGACCTAGGGTTAGATTAAAGAATGGACTTAATTAGAGAATTAACTAAATCTAATCAATTATTGTCTTAGATTAGGCCAAGGATTCTCTAGATCAATTACAATAGTTGTAGTTGGTCAAGTCCATGTCTTTAATAAGATCCAAGATGGACTTGATTCTTGGCTACGCGGTCTAGCATGAAGTATTAGGTTAATCTAATTAAAACTAATTAAATAAGTCAGTGTGTAAGGTAAACTAGATCAGTGATTTTTAATTGGCAACCCGCTGACCTGACCATTTCTGATGGTGTCTAAGGCAAGCCTGGTAGACCCTTCCACTGATTGAACATACCTGGCCTCTTAGTGAGATTATATTTTGATTAGATCGCTTGACTATTTGAGCTAACCCATGTCAGCTAGGTAAATCAGTTTGACTGATTTAGGTGCTCCTAGACCAGCCTATTAATGGTCTTCCTTAAGCTTACTTGGTAAAGTTAGTGGGAGGATCATGACAAGCTGGTTAATCTTACCTACTCACTTCTATAAATAAATCCTCTAAAATTATTAGATCCCTAAAATGAAATAGTTATATGATAACTGGATCATAGCCTTCCATTAAAGTGGATGATAATGGATCCATTAGTTGGATAATCATTGGAGGCCCAAAGGTCTGATGCTTATCGATTGATGGAATTATTATTCATTATATGATCTCTTGGATACATCTTACTAAATGGTAGTCAGGTAGACCAACCAATGTTGGGCCTGATCATTTATTGGTTGGATGGACCAAGTATGGTAATGTTAATGGTTGGACCAAACTAGACCTTTTTCTGAGAAAGCCAAAGCTAACTGATTAGGGCTTGGGGCAAAATTTAATTACTAAAAATTATTTAAAAAAATAATTGGTTATGAACCTACCCTTAGATGTACATGGGTGGGCTACCCAAAGTTGAGCTTGTGTACAGTCTATGTAGATTCTAGTACCCACTAAGGAATTAAGATAATTTCTTGAATTGGAGGTAGAGGCTACCAATTCGAATAAAATTGTAGGAGAAACTTTTTGATTAAAGCCCAAATCTTTAGGTTTAATGAATCAATTATGAATTAGTTTTTTATTTTTCTTTATGTAGACATGGTCACTTCCCTATCGCTTCGATCATTGTTGGATAATGATAAGTTGGTGGGACCAAACTTTGGTAGCTAGTATCGAAAGTTAAAGATTATCCTGGAGCATGAATGGATCCTATATGTGCTGACGGATCCTACACCTGAGGAGCTAGCTACCAATGCACATGAAACAGTCAGAGATACTTATCAAAAATAGCTTAGTGATCGAACCATGGTGCGCTGTATTATGCTGGCTGCGATGAGCGACGAGTTCAGTTGCAAGTTTGAGATAGCTCAGCCAAACGAAATACTCCAAGTGTTGGAGGATTCTTTTTGCACACCTGATGATGTTGAAAGGCATAAGACTAGTTGTGCCATCTTCAATGCCAGAATGTGAGATGGTGCCTCCATCACTAATCATGTATCGTACATGATCAAGCTGATAGAGTGCTTGAGCAAGCTCGGCTTTTTCTTGCACAAACAACTTGGGAAAGATGCAATACTGAACTCACTGCTCAAGTCTTATCTTCCATTTCTTACACATTATAGAATGTCAAAGCCTAAAGTAGACTACCATGGGTTACTTGGGTTACTTCAGAACTTTGAGAAGGATCACTAACTCCATAAGGAGTCGGTGAACTTAGTGTTAGGTTCGTCTTCTCATTCTCGATCCTTTGAGAAAGGAAAGAAGAATAAGAAAAAGAAAGTCAAGAAGGTGCATGTTCATACTAGGACGCCTGTGCAGGCTCAAACCCCAAAGACCAAGCTCGATAAGAGTCAAGCCAAATGCTTCTTTGGTAAGAAGCGAGGGCACTAGAAGAGGAACTATCCTCAGTACATTGCCTCACTGGATTCGAACAGGCAGAGAAAAAAGTAAGCTGTTACTGGGCAAGGTATTTATATGATAACTTCTTGCAATTTCTCTATTTATAATATTACTGATTGGTTTTTGGATACCGATAGCCCTTACCATATTTGCAATTTGTTGTAGGGGTTGCAGGTCAGTAAAAGATTTGAGCAAGGTGAGAGATTCCTGAACGTTGGAGATGGAAGATCAGTTCTAGTTCTAGCTTTAGAAATTTTGAAACTTATATTTGAATCTCATACTATTATTCTTAGTGATTGTCATTTCTATCCTAGTTTTTTTTTAAATATAATTTTTGTAGGCCTTTTGGCCATGAACAATTATGAAATTTTAATAAAGAAATGAGTTTATAATGTCATTAAGAATGATGTTACTGCTTTCTGTGGATAATTGAACAATGGTGTATATATATTATCATAATCTGTTAATGTAGTCTATTCTACTGGCAAGCACCCTAGATTAGATAAGATCTCAGATATCTACTTATGGCACTATAGGCTAGGTCATATAAATAAGAACTGGATAAACAGATTGACTTAAGAGAAAATCTTCGAAGTTAATGATTGTGAATCACTTCCAACCTGCGAGTTCTATCTTCTTGGTAAAATGACCAAATCACCTTTTACCGAAAAAGGTGAGAGAGCCAATGAGCTCTTAGGACTAGTACATACTGATGTATATAGACCAATGAGCATAAGTGTCATAGGTGGATATATCTACTTCATCACTTTCATAGATGATCTATCTAGATATGGATATGTCTATCTGATGAAACATTAGTCAAATTCTTTTAAAATGTTCAAACGATTTCGAAGTGAAGTAGAAAAATAAATTAGAAAGAGTATTAAAATTTTTCAATCTGACCTTAGAGGAGAATACCTTTCGGATGAGTTTCTCACATATCTAGGAGAGAATGGAATTCTCTCCCAATGGACTTCTCCTGGAATACCATAGCATAATGGTGTGTCTGAAAGGAGGAATTGGATTCTGTTAGACATAGTCCGATCCATGATAGGATTTGCCAGCTTGTCGATATTCTTCTAAGGATATGCACTCGAATCAGCTTGTTATCTATTAAAAAGGATTTCAAGTAAGTCTATAGTTAAAACCCCATATGAGATATGGACAGGGCGTAAGCCAGCACTTTAATACCTTAGGGTTTGGGGGTGACCGACTTATGTCCAACAGTTAGTTATAAACAAACTTGGACCTAGGTCTGACAAGTGTACATTCATAGGGTATCGAAAAAAGACCAAAAAATACTATTTCTACCATGCTGATGAACAAAAGGTATTTGTCAGCCTTAGGGCAACCTTTTCAGAAAAGAAGTTGCTTGATGAAGGAACTGTTGCCTCTAAGGTTGAACTTGATGAAGTTCAATAGGTAGAAAGTCTGACACAGAATGTTGAACCTAAGTCAGATTTGATCAGATCAGATCCGAAGCCTAGTGAACCCGTACTATTAAGGCGATCTGGTAGAGTACCCCACCATCCGGATAGATACTATGGATTCTTGGTCCAGGATGGTGATCCCATCGAACTCGATGAGAATAATGAGGATCCGATCAATTATATGGATGCGATGCAGAGATCCGACTCTGAGAAATGGTTAGAAGCCATGAGATCCGAAATAGATTCCATGAAGGTCAATGATGTATGGACATTAGTTGACACACCTGAAGGGGTTAAACCCATTGGCTGTAAATGGGTCTTCAAAGGAAGAGGGGCATAGACAAAAAGGTGGAGACCTATAAAGCTCGTTTGGTTGCCTAGGGGTATCGCTAATATTATAGTATTGACTATGATGAGACATTCTCCCCTGTAGCAATGCTCAAGTCTATTCAGATCATGCTTGCTATTGCTGTCCATCTGGACTATGAGATCTGGCAGATGGATGTGAAGACAACTTTCCTAAATGAAGAGCTGACCAAAGAGGTGTATATGATACAACCTAAAGGGTTCACATCTGCAGATGAGTCCAAGGTATGCAAGCTTCAGAGATTCATTTATGCATTAAAGCAGGCATCTCAAAATTAGAACATATATTTTGATAAAGTGATCAAAATGTATGGCTTCATTAAGAACGGAGAAGAATCCTATATTTATAAATGGATAAATGGTCCAGTAGTGGTATTCCTTATTTTGTACATGGATGATATTCTCTTAATCGAAAATGACATCCCCATACTATAAGAAATAAAAGTCTGGTTGTTATCATAATTCTCCACGAAGGACTTGGGTGAAGCATCCTACATCATAGGGACGAAGATCTATAGGGATAGATCTAAAAGGATGCTTGGTATATCTCAGTCCACATACATAGAAACTATGCTAAGGAGGTTCAGCATGAAAAATTTCAAAAAGAGCTATCTTCAGATAGGCTAAGAAATTTCTCTCTCTAAGAAGAATTGTCCGATGACTCCTAACGAGAGAAAGCATTTGAGTAAAATTTCATATGCTTCAGTAGTAGGGTCTATTATATATGCAATGACATGTACGAGATCAGACCTGACATACTCACTAGGAGTAGTGAGTTGATACTAGTCTGACCCTGAAGAAAATTACTGGAGGATGGTTAAAACCATCCTTAAGTATTTGAGAAATACTAAGGACCAATGGTTGGTTTATTGCGAGTCAGATCTGAAGCTTGTGGGATTTACAGACTCCAGCTTTCAATCTAATCATGATGATAGTAAAAGTATGTCGGGATATATCTTTACTCTAAATGGTGGAGCCATCTGCGGGAAAAGTTTCAAGCAGCATATGGTGGTTGACTCTATTTGCGAAGTAGAGTACATGGCAGCATTAGATGCAACAAAGGAAGCTGTATAGCTGAGGAAGTTCATCACCGAGCTCGGAGTAGCATCCTCCACTGATGGTCCAATCTTGCTCCTCTACGACAGCACTGATGCCATAGCTCAGGCAAAGGAACCGAAGGCACATCAGCGGATAAAGCACATTCTGCATCGCTTCCATTTGGTTCGTGAGATCATGAATCGTTGTGACGTCAACCTTTAGAAGATCGATGAAAAGGAGAATCTAGCCGACCCCTTCACTAAAGCTCTGGCAATCAAGGAGTTTGACAACCATAAGTCAAAGATGGATATTAGATACTGATAAGCATCATAAATTCATCAATGAAAGAATAATTTATTAATTAATTTATATTAATTTTTAAGAATTATTAATCAATTTATATATAATTTTTGAAAATTTTATATTTTTATTAATTAAAAAATTAATTAAAAAATAATAAAAATTAAAAAATAAAATTTTATTATCAATGGAAAGAGCTCATTTTTTTGATCACAACAAAATAAATTTTGAGTAAAACGGAGTTAAAACGAAAAAGATATGAATTTCTAAAGAAATAAAATTTTAAAAAAAAATTTAAATAAAAAACATACGGCTCAAACGGCTCAAGCCGCCACGCCGCGTCAGCCGGCGCATCCAAACGCGCCAAGCCAAGCCAACCAAGCCAGTGTGCCAAGCCGTCCAAGTTAGCCGACTCAAGCCCAGAAGCCGTCAGTCGGTCTACAGCATAGTGTAGACCACCAGCTCAGCAGACATCGGCGAATCAGAGCCTGCCACGTGGTAGACCTGGACCCTTAAAGGGTCTATAAAAATTTATCGTGGCTCATAGGGCATTTTGGTCTTTTCACTCAGTGACAAGAGCACTGATTGATTGCGGTGTGTGGTGCGGCCGGTCCACGCGGTCCATGGGAACAGTAAACGCGTGATCGTACGGTGGTTGTTGTTTGCGGTCAAGATCGGACGGTCAGCATTTTTTTTGATTGCTGATTTCACTCGGATCACCATCTGATGGTGGCACTTGATTCTAGCTTCGATCCGACGGTCCAGAATGCTCCCGACAGTGATCAGAACTCCCGAAGCACGATTTGCAGCCAGATTTTCTCTAAATCTGAGGTACATCGACGATTTGTGGCCAGATTTCCTCCATCAAGCATAATCCAACGGCCAGAATTTAATCCGACCTGATCTAGCCCGATACTCATCCGATTTTGATGATTTTTGGACCGTTGGATTCCTATTGAATGGCCAGATTTCATCAACTTACCAAATTCATATCAGAGCTATTTTGATTCAAATTTTATTCAAATTTTGATGATTACAAAGGCTATTAGTCCCATATTGTCTTTAAAAAAAAATATCCAGCCCTCCTAGCTCTATAAAAAGGACCACAGGCCTCTAGAAATCAACATCTTCGATCAAGGTAAAGCCAGGCTATGGGTTAAAGGCTGCTTCGAAGTAATGAGTGCTAAGAAGAAGAGCCAGACTTCTACACCATCTTTCTACCAATGCCGATCCAAGATCAGAGATCAGGCTATTTTATTTTATTTTCTTTTCTTTTTAAATTCCATATATTTAAATTCTTAAATTTTAATTAATAAAAATTTTATTTTATATTTTAATTTCTTGCTCTTTATTTTTATTTTAATTTTTTTTACTTTAATTATTGCTTTTATTTTATTGCAAGTAGATGCTAAGATCTAATTAGTAGATCTTAGTACCAAATTTAAATTTCTGTACCTTTTAATTTTTACTTTTAATTTTCCGACTTTACTTTTGATTTCAAAAACTCAAATTATTTTTTTTTGCTTTTTAAAAAATCAAAAATTTCAAATCTAAAATACTACCTTTCTGTGGATTCGATCCGACTCACTGCTATCTACGCATTTTCATTGATTTTAAGAAGTCGGATTAAACTGATAAACACGGTGTCTTAACGACAACATCGCGTTCCTATCAAGTTTTTGGTGCCATTACAGGGAAAGGCACGGACATTAAATTTTTGATCTCTTTGATTTTTCTATAAATAAATTATAAATAAAATTTTTATTTTCTTATAAATATTGCTTGCTAATTTTTTTATTATTTTACAGAAAAAGAGATTAAAGAACAAAAAGAATCAGGAGTTTTGCTTGGTGAGATCATGATAAGATTAAAGAACAAATTTTTGATCTCTTTGATTTCTCTTTATTTATTTATTTATTTATTTTATTTTTAAATTAATTTAAAAAAATCTATTTAAACCTAATTAAAAGACTCATGATAAGATTAGAAATCCTAACTATTTAGAGCATGCATCATATTAGTTTTATTTTTATTTTATTTTATTTTTTTTGGTGATTGCTGGAGGCAAGGTAAGCCTTTCAGAATTTAATTAGTTGCATGCATCTAGTTTAAATTGCATAGAACCCTTTGATTGAAATTTTTTTTTGTGCATATTCATATTAAACCAAATTAAGGGCACAACCCAATTAAACAAGATAAGGTGGAGATTTGATCATCCTTTCTTAGCCCATAAATAACCAACCAACATCCTGCATTGATCTAAGCCTTTAATTTTAAAATAATTAGACATCAACCCTAGGAACTCAAGCTCAATAGGATAAGAAACCCTAAGAGTTGAACCGGATTAGGATAAGTCAATTTGATTGGTGTCTAGGAAAGTGGTTCAGGGACGACTGGACCAGAAGAAAGATGGTTTCTAATTGATTCTATTCGCTTACCTGGCCAAGCATAATTGATGTCTAAGACAAGCAATGGGGGGACTCCCACCGATCTTACACTTACCTGGCTAGTTGATTGGCTAATCCTATACTTGGAGGGCTTGAAGGTGACCTTGATAGTTAGGAGCTGTCTAGATCTAGGATAATCCTTAGTTAGGATTGATTGACCAACTTGATTGCTAACCGACATTAAATCTAACTAAATCTAATTCTTCTCTTTCTTCTTAGTTCTAGGACTCCTTAGGACCTCTTCTTTAGAACTCTTTTTTCTTTCTTCTCCTTACTCCTCTAAAAATAAAATAAAATAAAATAAAATAAAATAAAAAATTAAATTAAACTAACTAAAAAAGTATATAATTAAATTAAATTAAATTAAAATTAACAAATAAAATAATTATAAATTTTTTTTTAATATAATAAAATAATAATAATAATAAATAAAAAATAAAAAAAAAATATTCTAAAAATTTTTTTGAACCATACATTAGGGTTACACTAATACATGCATGGTAGAAAATCATTTTTTCTAATTTAGTTGAACTTAATTGAATGGTTGATTCACATTAAACATAATAATGGCTAATCTGAATCTAATAGTCCAAAAATTAGATAAAGTTGATCTTCTTGCTCAGAAATTAGATCAACTCCTAATTCTAGGTCAACAATCTCCTGTACAATTTACATCATCTTCTAATTATCAGGAGACTTGTTCAATCTGTGCTAACCCAACCTATCATGTGAGTGAATGTCCTATGACTGCATAGTTTCCACATTTTGTCCAAGAACAAGTTCAAACTGCTCAAGGATACTCCAAATTGATTAATGATCCATTTTCAAATTTATATAATCTAGATTGGAGTAACTTTAATTTTTCTTGGACATCCCAACAGACTCAGGCTCAGACCCAAATTTCACTTGAGCAAAATTATCAAAATAAATCCCAATACCAAAATTATGCCTATAATAATGGTCAGCCTAGTCAGTTTATCCAGTCATCATATTACAATCAGTCCTCATACCCACCTTCTCAATAGACCAATCTAGCCGATGATAGATTTAACCAACTTTAATAATTGATTCTGACTCAACAGCAATCTATCGCCAGACTAAAAGCTCAAATAGGATAATTAGTTGAGTCTAACATGAGGAGAGAACTAGATCAACTATCGAACCTACCAATTTTAAACAACCCACCTAATGTCCACCAACCATCTGGATCAAGTTATCAATTTAATGTCTCACTTAAGAATCCTCAATTAGAGAATGCCAAAGTAATTCCTGAAGTTAAAAGCTATAGGATTCTTATGGACCCATACCAAGATTAGGTGAGAGAAAATAAAAATTTAGAGAAACTAGTTAGTACTGAGACTAACCACGTAGAAGAACCCTAGCCAGGAATTAGTGCTGATGCTAGTTCCAGTTTAAATGAGATAGAAATAGAGAAAAAAAGAATAGATGATTTATCCGAGACTTATAAACCTAATATCCTATTTCCTTTAACTCTAGAAGCTGGTTCTTCTTATAAAAATCAAAAGGCATGTAATGAAATGTCAATGGAGTTGTTTAAGGAAGATCACATTAATTTACCTTCAAAATTAAAACAGCCTTTAGTCACCATTCCAGCACCCATTGAATCAAACTTAACTCCTAAAACTCCATTCATGAGTATTTTAGAAGAACAAATAGGAGAAATTCTTAATAAATATGGGTCTGAGAATGGAATCATAAATTATATTTCCTTAATTAATAATGAATATATCAATAATGGAATTATAAATTAATTTTTTGAGATTGGCAATTCAAAACTATTGAAATTTGTCAATCTAATATTCGACACAGGATAGTGAGTTGCACTGTGTCTGACTGAAGATGGTAAACTTAGCACTTGTTGGGAGGCAACCCAATATTTAGTTTTTATCTAATTTATCTTTTTAAATTTATTTTTTTTTAGAATAATTTAAATAAGTTGGAGGGAGAGCCCAAATTTTCAAAGATATGTGTTGGACCAAAAATATAGTCAGGTGTATTCTTTCATGTTCTTTATTACATCCTTTATTTTTTTTTTCTCCATTAAGGACAATGTCGATTAAGTTGGGGAGAGAGAAAAATAAAAAATTTTAAAATTTTAAGTCCTCAAAAAAGTTAGTATTTAGTATTTAGACACCTGATTATGCTTAAGAATTGAATTAAACTAAGCATTTTTAAAAGAAAATTGATACATAGATCAGAGAATCTGTGAGATATTGAGGAGTCAAGTATTAAAAAAATTCAATAAAAAGTTAAGTCTAGAATATAAAAAGTTTTTTCTTGGAGCATTTCTAATTATTTCTACTAGCATCAAAGAAAAGTCTACTTTTTATAGGCTTGTGTAGGATAACTATAAATTTCTTTATATAAAAAATTTATTTTAATAAAATAGTTTCCAAGTACTTCTCACTGAGTAATCGAGCCTCTTTGCCTAAGCAAGCATTGAGTTTCGTATCAAAAGATGGGAAGGACAAAGAAGCTCGCTGTAAAGCTAGTCTTAACTCGTAGCCTATTTGATTCAAGCTAGTAAGCCCGAGGGGTATTCTATACCTAGTGCCCTAAAGTCAACTAGTTTGGAAGTCATTGGCCCAAGACTCACTACATGGATCAAATAGAAAGCTTAAGGAGTTAAGACACTCAATAGTGATACAACTTTAAAAAAAAAAAAAAAAAATGGTTTCGAACTGAGTAACTGGGTCCCATTGCCTAAGTAACCAATGATATTCGCATCAAAAAGTGGGCAATGTGAAAATAAAAATTAATAAATGAAGGATGGAAGTAGTAATACACCTGCCTATATGAAAGTTTAGACAAATTAGAGATAAATGTAGGATAATTTAGAAAAAGTTCTAAAAAATTTAATATTCTTTACTTAATTTTTCTATTGATAAGTATTAATATCTCAATGATATGTCTCTTTTAAGCTCTACTGAATATCAATGGCCATTTTGAAAACTGCTTAGGTAAAATTCGAAACTCTAAAGTTAAAAGGTATTTAAAACTAAATTCTTTCTTTACTCGAGGACGAGCAAAGCTTAAGTTGGGGGGTGTGATAAGCATCATAAATTCATCAATAAAAATAATAATTTATTAATTAATTTATATTAATTTTTAAAAATTATTAATCAATTTATATATAATTTTTAAAAAATTTATATTTTTATTAATTAAAAAATTAATTAAAAAATAATAAAAAATAAAAAATAAAATTTTATTATCAATGGAAAGAGCTCATTCTTTTGATCATAATGAAATAAATTTTGAGTAAAATAAAGTTAAAATGGAAAAGATATGAATTTCTAAAGAAATAAAATTAAAAAAAAAATTTAAACAAAAAAACATACGGCTCAAACGGCTCAAGCCGCCATGCCGCATCAGCCGGCGCATCCAAATGCGCCAAGCCAAGCCAACTAAGCCGATGCGCCAAGCCATCCAAGCTAGCCGACTCAAGCTCAAAAGCCGTCAGCCGATCTACAGCATAGTGTAGACCACTAGCTCAGCAGACATCGGCGAATCAGAGCCTGCCACGTGGTAAACCTAGACCCTTAAAGGGTCTACAAAAATTTATCGCGGCTCATAGGGCATTTTGGTCTTTTCACTCAACGATAAGAGTGCTGATTGGCTGCAGTGTGTAGTGCGGCCGGTCCATGCGGTCCATGGGAATAGTAAATGCATGATCGTGCGGTGGTGGTTGTTTGCGGTCAAGATCGGATGGTCAGCATTTTTTTCGATTGTCGATTTCACTCAGATCGCCATCAGATGGTAGTGCTTGATTCTAGCTTTGATCCGATGGTTCAGAACGCTTCCGGTGGTGATCAGGACTCCCGAAGCACGATTTGTGGCCAGATTTCCTCCATCAAGCATAATCCAATGGCCAGAATTTAATCTGACCTGATCTAGCCCGATACTCATCCAATTTTGATGATTTTTGGACCGTTGGATTCCTATTGAATGGACAAATTTCATCAACTTACCAAATTCATATCAGAGCTATTTTGATTCAAATTTTATTCAAATTTTGATGATTACAAAGGCTATTAGTCCCATATTGTCTTTAGAAAAAAATATCCAGCCCTCCTAGCTCTATAAAAAGGACCACAGGCCTCCAGAAATCAACATCTTCGATCAAGGTGAAGCTTTGGTACAGGGTGAAGCCAGGCTATGGGTTAAAGGCTGCTTCGAAGTAATGAGTGCTAAGAAGAAGAGCCAGACTTCTACACCATCTTTCTACCAATGCCGATCCAAGATCAGAGATCAGGCTATTTTATTTTATTTTCTTTTCTTTTTAAATTCCATATATTTAAATTCTTAAATTTTAATTAATAAAAAATTTATTTTATATTTTAATTTCTTGCTCTTTATTTTTATTATAATTTTTTTTACTTTAATTATTGCTTTTATTTTATTACAAGTAGATGCTAAGATCTAATTAGTAGATCTTAGTACCAAATTTAAATTTTTACACCTTTTAATTTTTACTTTTAATTTTTTGACTTTACTTTTGATTTCAAAAACTTAAATCATTTTCTTTTTTTTTAAAAAAAATTAAAGATTTCAAATCTAAAATACTACCTTTCCTGTGGATTCGATCCGACTCGCTGCTATCTATGCATTTTCAATGATTTTAAGAAGTCGGATTAAGCTGATAAACATGGTGTCTTAATGATAACATCGTGTTCCTATCAGATACTATGCCGAGTGGCTTTAGGATAAGTGGAAGTTGTTCGAAATTATGTCCCAAAGCCAATCATCAGTCTGTTGATGATTGAGATATTGTAATTGATTTATTAATTAATAAAAAATATTTTGGGATCTTTTTTCATCATAATTTTATATCTTCTAATGAACTCCATTCTTGTGATGAAGTCCTTAGGACTATTTAATTTTGATAAAGAGAGAATTTATCGATTAGTCCTTAAATTTGTTCACGACCAAATGATAGGTTGTTAATTAGGATGACAGCGTCTATCGAGCATAGATCGCTATATGCCATATAGGTTGGTTGTCCTCTTAACCAAGATGTGTAGTGACACTGGTATGGCATACAGGTGAGCTGTATGGGTACATCTTCATTGAACGTGACCAACTCCAGAGCATTCTGTTGTCAAGAATGTCTCTGAAGGGATATAGGTTTAAGTATCCCTTAGACCTGAAATCACCTTAGTGACTTGCAAGCAACTCACTGTGCTTTGGTCCTAGACTAACTAAATTTTTAATTCATCAATGAAAGGATTCTGAGCATAGTCAAGTACTTGCAAAGTTGGAGTGTGATCAGGATGGAATTGACCACTCCAAGAGTTGGAGAAGAATGTATCACTATATTTTAATATAGCAAAACCTTGGTCAGGATAATCCATCAGATGGAATTGGTATTTTGAAATACAATGTGGAGATCAGAATTGACAGTTGAACTCTAATGTGTCCTATGAGCATTGAGGTCAAGGGGATGAATTATATGGAAACTATATCCATATGGGTTCTAAGAATGGTGTTCTACATCTTCGACCTATCCGATCGTCGAGTATCATTGCTAGACAGTCACTTCGATTTATATAAAAATTTATTCCTATGCTACTGACTGAGGTTTGGATCTATGAGGTCACACACAGTAGAGCTTATGATCTGATCGGATGGTTGATCAATGACTAAGAATCATTCTAGGGTTAAACAATCAATATGATTGGTGTTTAACCTAGTGCAAGTATTGTAGGAGGATCGATTAGCAATTGGATTGCTAATTTGCTTAATTTGATTAAGCCAATAGGAGGAGATTATGTTTAATTAAATATTATTTAATTAAATTTAGTTTGAGCTTGATTGGATCAAGTCTAATTGATTTATTGGATAAGTCAAGTGCAAGGAAGAACTAGTCCTAGTCTAACTAGGACTCGGATTAACCCAATTTTTTAATTTGATTAGAAAATAAATCAAAATTAAATCTAATTTAATTAAGTTCTTAAATAGATTAGGGCTTTATTTAATTGGATTGGTTTAATCTTGATTTTATTTGATTAAAAGATCTTGTTTGATCAAGTCAAAATAGGAGTCCTAGTGTGACTAGGACTCCCTATCTTCTTGTGCCACCTTGGTCCCAATGCCCCCCATATCTATTTTTTAGATATTTTTTATGGAAAATCCCTTTCTTCCTAATTTTCATGTCCCCTCTCTCCCTCCAAGTCATATATGAAAGTTAGGTGGAAGACCAAGTCAAAGGAGGAATTGATTTTGATTAGGATTCTACGAGATAGAATCCTTATTGACCAAAACAACTTCCCTTGAGTGCTACCCTCTATTTTAATTAATTCTTCTCTTATTCTATGAAAATAATCTTCTTTTTTATGCACCCTCTCTTTCTGGTCCATGCCAAAAATTGTGGAGGAGGCGCCCAAGAGTTGGGCGCTCCAACAACTTCCCATGTTTGGATATTCCTAGTTTAGAAATTTGACCTAACTTGGACTCTTCTTTTTCCCTATTTATTGGATGGATTTTATTCTAATTTTTTTGTAGAATATAGAGCTTTAGAAGTGATTTGGTATGTACAAAAATTAGAGGAAGAGGATCCTTGGGCATGGGGGTTCCATAGGCACCAAACTAGGTGTCTAGGTGAGAAAAAAGAGAAGAAGAAGAAGGTCTTCTTCTAGAGCTGTTTTATTTTCAATCTCTCCTCCTTTCTTTTTGTATTCTTTTGAGAGAATCTTAGATCAACAAACTCTCATCTTCCTTCTCATATTTTGAAGAGTCTAAATTTTGAAGAAAAAAGCATCGGATCGACCATCGAAGAAAGATCAGCACCGTACTAGCATACTACGCTGATTTCTTGCATCAGACTTCAAATCAGAGATCGTAGGCTCATGTGGATGACTCCTAGAGGTCGGACGTGTGTGCAGCTAGTGACTTCATCCTTAAGTTTGGATCAGCAAGTTAGAACATCTAAACTTGCTTAGGTAATAGATCTGATCTATAAACTTCATACCTGCATTTGATGTAGTGTAGATCTAGGTTGATTTGATCAATCTTTTTCTTTTTATTTGATTTTAATTTTTAATTTAATATCATGCCTTAATTATGTAATAGATTTGAGATCTAGGTATTTACATGATTATTTAAATAAATTTTAGATTTATTTAAGTCTTTCACTGAAGATCTTGAAAAAGTTTTAAGATCTACCTGTGAAATCCTAGATCTGGTTCCTTCAGTATCATCACTATTAACCCAAGTGGCTATCATGATTTTTTCTTATACTTCTTGGGGTCTTTCTTGAGAAGTGGGCAATTAGTCTTGAAGTGTTAAGGCCTTTTGCATTCATAGCAAAGGGTCAATTGCCCTTTATCGTTCTTTTGCTTGCTTCCTGTTTGGTTATCCCCTTCTTTAAACCTTGCCTCTTTCTCCTTATAAGCCTTCAAAATTTTCTTTTAATCATAGCCATTTCATCTTTGTTGTCAGACTCATTCAACTCTTCACTCTCATTGTCTTCCTTGGCCACTGACTTGAGAGCAATGATTTTCTTCTTCTTTAATTCTTCCTCCATTTTTTGATGCATGGTCAACTCATGAGCCGTGAATGAGCTAATTAGCTCTTCCAAGGGTAGCTTATTTAGGTCCTTCACTTCTTGAATGGTTGTCACCTTCACTTCCCAACTTCTTAATAAAGATCTAAGAATTTCTTGCATAAGTTTGTAATTATTATAGGACTTGGTAAGACATTTAAGCCATTAATAATATCAGTAAATTTTATAAATATTTTAGTTATTGTTTCATGATATTTCATTTTAAATAATTCATATCTATGAACAAGCAAATAAATTTTTAATTCTTTTACTTGATTAGTACCCTTATGGATAATCTTTAATTTATCTTAAATTTCTTTAGCTAGTATATATGGAAGTTGATATTCTATTAAATTTATTTACATCAAGAGAATGATATAAAATATTAATGGCCTTTACATTTAGCTAAGCCGTTCTTTTAACAAGCTCATCCCAATCATTTTCCCGCTTTAGAGAGAGCATACCATCAACAATAATAGTCAGTGTGTAAAATTCATTAATTATGATACTCCATATCAAGTACTTGAATGAATATCTTAATTTGCACTTTCTAATATATGTAATTAGTGCCATTAAAATAAGGTAGCACTACTACAAAAAAGGCTACGACAGCGGTTCGTAACTACTGTCGTAGCCCAAAAAATCACTGTCATAGGCTATGATAGTAATTTTCTAATTGCTACTACTGCAGCCATCATCGTAGCTCTATGACAGTGATTTTTACAGCGGTTGCTTGAACCACTGTCATAGATAGCCTATTGCAATAGTTCATAAACCGCTACAACAGATCGACCTAGAGAAATGGTTATATAATTACTGCCATAGGTTATCTATAGCAGCGGTTTGTTAACCACTGCCATAGGTCTAATGCAGTGGTTGGCACCATTTGAATTGGAGACCTATGGTAGTAGTTGGCACGAATATGGCAGCGATTATAAAATCACTACCATAGATATTGAATAATTTAAAAAATAAAATTTTATTTTTTTTATATATTTTATCTGATAAATATAGATATATAATATAAGAAAATATAATAAACATAAAAATTATTTTGAAATGCTAAAATTTTATTATCAAATAAAATTTATTACAATATTTTTTAAAAAAATAAAATACATCAAAAGTCTCCTAAATCTACATCATCGTCACCATCACCGGGAGCTAGAGCCAGAGTTGGAGCTGGAGCCAGAGCTGAAGCTGGCATTGGACTCAGAGCTGAAGCTAGAGCTGGATCTAGAATGCGAGCCAATATATCCTCGAAGCTCATGATTCTAAAATGCACTCTGAGCGTCGACAACATGTCTCTCATGATGCCCTCTAGATGAGATTCGCGCTCCTCAACCCAATCTGCCCACATCACAGCATGATCTATCCATGCCAATACCTCCTCAAGCTCCTTCCAGTTGACGACACTAAAAGTCTGTGAGGAGACGCTCATCTTGGATCAGTAGCTCATCAACGTGTGTTCGGACCTACATTGGATCCTCTTAGAGTGCTCAGGCTCCAAGACTTGAGATAGATGGTCATGGGGCTCAGAGGTATTCAGACCCTCGCTCGTGAGCGCATCTAACTGATCCTATAATTATAAATTAAAATAAAATTTTACAATAAATGCTATAATACTAATCATATATACTAATATATTTAATACTTATAAAAATATGCCCAATCATGGCATTCATCGACCTACCCATTTTGTCCGTGCGGCTGGATCAGAAGATTTTTCTATGATTGGACATCACTCCATCTCTCATCAGCTATAATAAAAAATAAATCTATCAAAAAGTTGATAAAAATATGAATTTAATTTATTTAATAATATTTAGAATTAATTATCTTTCTATGCATACGACTGGCCATAGACTCATGGCCTAGAGTGTGCGTATACTCCTGGACTGCTCGATTCTTCTAGTTCTGATGAAAGATTGTCTAACAAGTATTTAAATAAATAATAAATATTTTAAAAAATATTTAAATAAAATTTTAAGCATATTAAAAAATTTAAAAGTTAGAAATTTTACCTCGAACTCTTGGCTCCTTTAGTGTCTGACCATCCTCTCCCATTGACTCGGAGGACAGTCCTATATCCGAAAAATAAGCTCCTCTAGAGTGTCTCATCGGTGCTCAAGCCATCCTTTGTGGAGCTTCAACTTGTAACCCTAGTATAACTTTTCAATCTTCCTCAGTCGAGCATCTTGAGCCCTCTCGTGATCAGGAAAGTCATACCTTCTCTACACAAAGTTATCAAAAATCAATTACAAAATTATTCTAATCAAGCATATATAGTGTAAACATATAAAATGCATAAATATAACTAAGATGCATGTACTTATCCATATCTCCTCCCATACCCGATCCCTGATGGCAGCATCCATTAAATGTCAGTCCCTGGGCTCTACCTGAATGATGTCCGACTGCCTCACAAGCACTCCAAAAAAGAAATGTATCCCCCATACAGTCTCCCCTATCGGCCTTCTCTCTGCATCGTAATAGACTATCACCTAATGCTGGTGGTTCTACATGTATGCCATACGTGTGGGATCGTAAAATGTTTGGCTGGATGATGTTAGATATGTGTGCCCTAGAAGCCAGAATTGGCTGACACTTGTTATATACTTCTAAGGGCAAAATTATAATTTTGACTATAAATAATAAAATAAATTATTTTCTATCATAATGTGTATTTAGTGTCTATGATACATCCCTTGAGTTAATGGTAATAATAGTTTATATTTTTAAAATTTAAAAGTTTAAGATATGAATTTTTGTTATTAACTCATAAAATGCTTCCGATCGTAGGATCATCATGAGGATGGTGATTGATCCGAAAGGTTGGTCTACAATCGCTTCTTTATAGTAGATGAGTCTTGAGTCTATGGTGTAAAGACACCAGAGTGAGAGTATAGGTACTCATTAGAGAATGAGGGCACTGAGCGTGACCACCTCGAGCAGTCATAAGGAAGTCTATCTTCTCATCGATGACTAGCTCAATGCTGTAGTGGTATGTCTGGTTCTTTGATCTGAGGTACATCGATAATTTATCTTAAGGGTGTTATAGTTTAACTACACCATGACTCAGTCTCCTGGCCATTTGGAATTCTGAGGTGAATGTTGGCTATAGCATGTTCATTATAGGAATTGGATTGCACCAAAAGGAAATCTATCTACCTCGGTAGATGAGGAGCAACCCTATGATGATCATGAGAATCAAGTTCATGAGCCCATGGACATGGCAGAGTGAAATAATAGAAAGAGTTTCTATTAAGATTTTTACATCAGACTTGAATCAAATGATTAAATCATATGATAGAAATTAGGGTTTGACGAGTTCACCTTAACCTTAATCTGATCGGGGCTCAAGATAGAAGAACTTAATCACACATATAACTACACCAAGAGGTTCATTTTCAGTTTTGATGGGTTGCCATGATATACTGCTAGGTGTCACTGGTGGATTTTGGGAGCAATTAGAATGATTTGGATGATCGATCATTCTAGTTGTCTGAATCAGAAAAGTTCTAATCCATCGGAAGGTATTTCGATGATGTCGATGATAGAGATCGTGACATATCCCATTACCATACAGAACTGAACTTAATTGAATCACACAAATAAGAGTTTAGATCTAGATAGCATCAGTTAGACTAATCCAGTTTAATTGATTTGAATTAGATTCAATTAGGTTCAAGAAAATCATGCTAGCACACGATTGAGCCTAATGTTCTCCTTCTACAATTATTAAAAGTTATCTCGATTGAGCCAAATGTATTTATGCTCACTCAGGTACCTTTACTTGGTCTGACTGGAGCTTGTCCAAGTTAAAAAAGGGTTAACTTAATTTATGAGATAAATTTGAGACAACACCTACCATTTTCCATCATCTGCTAATTCTTATCTTTTGACTTTGGTCAAACGTTGATCTTTGACACTTAGACATCTGCCCATGTGTCATGCACCCATAGGAGAGAAGATAGAGGCTTATCCCCTTGCTAGAAAGAGGAAAGAAGAGGGTGCATGCCTACTGAGGTGTGCACCCAAGGATAGGGATGCCTGGAGTCCCATACAGATGGGACTCCGGGTTGCTTCTTGGAATCAAACTAGGTGGCGCCAAGGACTCTGCTTTGATCAGTCTTGGCACCACCTAAGGGTTTTTGAGAGGGGCTCTCATCTGATTTGATCAAGTGATATCATCCCATCAATTAGATTTAGATCTAATTACATGAAGAGACGTGATTGGTCGGGATGATGTGGCACTGCATGGCGCAGTAGGGTCTATATAAACCCTGTGTGCGCCTAGCTTAGAAGCTCTTCTCCCTTTGCCCATGCCACACTGCTCTCTTCCTCTCTCCTCCATGCCTTCCTCAGATCTTCTCTCTCCTCTCCATTCCCAAGAGGCTTTGGGCTCAAGTTTGGTGCGATCCAGGTAAGAGAAAGGCGACAAGAAAGGAAGAAGACAGCACTGCTGCAAGAGATGACATCGAATCTTCAAAAGTTATTTTGAAGACCATCAATATTAGATCTAGATCTGATCTTTGGAAGATAGATCGAGAAGAAAGAGATATCTAGATCTTGCCTGAGTGGATACTGATAGAGGCCAGACGATTGTGTGGCTGCATCCAGAACCTCAGGCAATCAGTAGGATCATCATAGGATAATTAGATTACCCAAGAATAAGGTATAAATTAAATTAAATTTAATTTATTTTTATTTTATCTTATTAAATCTATCAAATTAGATCTGAAAAGTATCAAATTTGATTTATATCTAAAATTTTTTTTTAAAAATATTTCTCTTGATCTAATCAGATCTGAACGAACCTGATCCAGAAAATGAATTTTTTCCTTCAACTGATATCAGAGCCAGGTTCCCATAAATTATTTAGATCTAATTTTAATTTAATAATTAAATAATTTTAGATATCACATAAGATGTGATTAGATCTAAAATCAAAAAAATTAACATTAAATAATTTAGATCTAAGTTCTATAAGATGCACGACTAATTGCAGAATAGAATTATTTTATGTATAGTCTTGCATAATCATAATTTAATTTGATTAAGTTATAATTTTAGATTAATTTATTTACTATTTTTTAATATTATAAATATTATAATAAGATCTAAAAAATAAAAAATAAAATTATTTAATTTTGGTTCATATGAGATATGATGAATGCATATTTAGACTAGTTGTAGAATAATTCTACATAATTATCTAGAATATAATTTATTTTGATGTGATCAATTTAAATTTAATTTTTTAGATAATTATGAGATAATTTAGATCTAAAAATATGCATGATATGATACATGAGATGTATGCAAAATATATTTATAGTTAGATCAATTTTTATATATGAGATATATGATGTAGATCTAACTAGTTTTGTAGTTTTTTATATTTCTAATTAAGGCATTCCCCTTGGCCATCTAGTCATAAGAATAAAGTAGGATTTAAATGTCCTCTCCTTCAATTTGATGGGGTGTTCTTATGATGTGTAGGGGTGCTGCGCATTCGTTCTTAATAAAAAATCAAGAACTTATTTTCTGCAAAATCCTAGATCCTAAAATCCTAGAATTTTATTTACATGTTTATTTGTGAACCCTAAACATAATTAAGAATTAAGATTATGAAATATATATTAGGTCTAAAATTAAAAATTTTAGATCTAAGACATATTCATAAAATTGGGTTTGGGCTTGGGTAGCTCAATTAGATCTAAACAGTTGATTAAACTGAATCAAGAGTTGGTTAGATGGGATCAAGAGTGCTTAAATTGACCAGCTTAATAGGATTACGTTTGGGTCAAGATCGAGTCACGTGAGTGATCGATCAAGCTAAGACCTAATTAGGCTCAGTGATTAGAGTCTAGATTGTAGGCTAACCCGATTGGTTCTGGCTTAATAATTTGGTGTCTAAGGTAAGTTTGCCAGATACGATCAACTGATTTTTAATTTGAAGCTACTCGACTTGAATGTGTTCTTATCGAGTTAATGGCATATCCCTTCCACCAATCTTACTTACCTGGCCATATTTGTTAGCTCAGTCCTAATCTGAGGTGGCTAATAATCTGAGCTAACCTATGCTACTAGGTTAGTCATAATGGTTATGACTATGTCAAGTCTAGTTTAATGAGGTCTAAAAATCTCTCTAAAAAAAGATTAAGTCTAAGGTCTTCCACTATTGTAGATGTGCGGACCCTTCCCGGAGTTGATTGTTCTCGGTTGGTTACAGTGGTTCATTTGCACTGGAAAGATGCAACCATGTCTATTAGGCATTGGATGCTATGGGCTGGAGGATGGATTGGGCTCAATATTATGGATATGGTGAGAGACTCAATTAGAAATCCAATCTGTACAAATAGTGGGTCTGACTTATCTAAGGAGTGGATCAATATTCTGGGCATGGTGAGATTTATGAATTAGAGACCAAGTTTGGGTGTGCCATGATTAGAGAATCATTGGACAAGAGTTGTTCACCCATTGACTAACCCATCATCAATAACTGTTAGATGAGGTGATGAGTCAGTTGGTGGGACCGCACTATCCACTAAAAATCATTAATCATGAAGATTTTTGCATCTCTACAGAGGGAGTGTAGGGATCCAAGAAAATAGTGGGAGCTAATTTATTTAAATATAAAATCCTTAAATAAATTGGTAAAGTCTTAATTATAAAATCTAACTAGAAACTTTGACTCTCTATAGAAAAATGTCTGCGTTCAATCCACTAGCATGTATCCTGGACACCCATAGACTGACCGAACTCAATTATAAGGATTGACTCTGGAACTTCAAAAACATTTTAGGTTTTAAGAAGTTAACTCATGTATTGGACTAGGACCCTTCCACCTTATCAACTCGTCCATCCGCTGAACAGAGAGCATCTCTTGACAAGTGGACAGATGAAGATAACAAGACCAAATATTACATGTTGGTTTCGATGTCTGATGAGCTTCAGTGCCAACATGAAGATATCAAGACTGTCCACTAAATATTGGCTCACCTACAAGATATGTTTGGTGAACAGAGATGCGCAGCCAAGTATCAAATCACTAAACGACTATTCAAGACTAAAATGCTTGATGGGCAGTCGGTCCAAGATCATTATCTAATGATGATCAAGGACTTGGAAGAGCTTGAGAAGCTCAGAGTGATGTTGGACCTAGATCTGTAGAATGATATAATTCTGCAATCTTTGACTGATGCATATGGGCAGTTCATCATGAACTACCATTTGCATAAACTTCAAAATTTCCTAGCCAAGCTTATGAATATGCTAGTTACTGCTGAGCTTTCTATAAAAGGTTCTAAAGGCTCAGTGCTTGCTATGGAATGGACTTCTTTCAAGAGAAAATCTTTTGAAAAGAAAAAGAAGTCTATGAAAAGGCAAAAGGTAGAAGGAGGAAAGAAGAAAAAGATAGATATGAAGAAGAAGGCCGCTGATAAAGGAAAGTATTTCCACTACAATACTGACGACCACTGAAAGCAGAACTGTCCTATATACCTGACCACCCTGAAGAATAAGAAGGAGGTATGCTCATTATTAAGTCTAACCTTACGATTTCTTCTGCATCCAGTTGGATGCTTGACTCTGGTTCTAGTGCTCATTTATGCACTTCTATGCAGGATCTTGAGGATAGCAGGAGGCTGAGGGATGGTGAGATGATCCTATGCATCAAAAATAGAGCAAGTGTTGCTGCTGTGGCCATGGGAATGTACCCTCTATGACTACCATCTGGTTTAGACTTAGTATTAAAAGATTGTTATTATATGCCTGCAGCAAGCAGGAATTTGATTTCTATTTCATGCCTAGCACTAGAAGGCAATGTAATTAGTTTTCTTAAGGACCATTATAACATTCTTTATGAAAAAAATAAAATTGCAAGTGATTTTCTTATTAATGATCTTTACTAGTTACATATTGATGTATCTATTTTTAATATTGAGCAAAATGTAAATGCCATTAAACGACCTAGGGATAGTCCAAATGATAGGTATCTATGGCACCTAAGACTAGGTCATATAGCAGAAGATAGGGTTAACAAATTGAAGAAAATTGGGTTATTGAGTTCATTGACTTTTGAGTCATATCCAATTTATGAATCTTATTTTCATGGCAAAATGACTATGCTCTCTTTTGTAGGACATGGAAAAAGGGCCACGGATCTTCTTATCCTAGTACATACTGATGTGTGCGGTCCATTTGATGTACCGACTAGAGGCAACTTTGTCTACTTCATAACCTTTATCGATGCTTTATCTAGGTATGGATATGTGTATCTTATGAGACACAAGTTCGAAGCCTTTGAAAAGTTCAAGAAATTCAGGCATAAAGTAGAAAAGTAAACTGGAAAACCCATTAAGGTTCTTCGATCATATTAAGAAGGTGAATACCTTAGTCGGGAATTTCTAGACTATCTCAAGAAAAATGTCATAGTCTCTCAATGGACTCCACTTGGAACATCTCAACTCAATGGGGTTTCAAAATGGAGGAATTGGACTATTAGATATGGTCCGATCCATGATGAGCTTAACAGACCTTCCTAATTTTCTTTAAGGATACAGTCTGTTAACTGCAATATACTTACTGAATAGGGTTCCTTCTAAAATCGTTCCTACCACACCGTATGAGATATGGCATGATAAAAAACCAAGTCTGAGTCATCTCAAAATTTGGGGTTATCCGGCTCATATCAAAAGACAACAAACGGACAAGTTAGACTTTAGGTACTTTAGAGCTCGATTTATAGGATATCCTAAAGAGTCATTAGGATATTATTTCTATATTTCAGAAGATTACAATGTGATTGTGAGTCGACATGCCATCTTTCTTGAAAATAGTTTATTCAAGATAGCGATATTGAAAAGCAGATCAAGCTCGAGGAAAAAGTCTCACATAAGCAACGAGCTAAGGACCAAATGGAACCAAATCAGGTTGAGCCAACGCAATTACTACCTCCTCCACCTCATAGATTGAAAAGAATTTTCCATCCTCCTGAGAGGTACTTAGGTACTATTTTAGAGAAAATAGAGGAAATATTCCTCGTAGGTAATAGGGTTCATGGTGATGATCCCAAAATCTATAACGAGGTGATATCATATATCAACTTTGAGAAATGGTTAGAGGCAATGAAGTAAGAAATAGACTTAGACATTCAAAGCTAGATTAGTGGCAAAAGGGTATAGTCAACGCAAAGGCATTAACTATCAGGATATCTTTTTACCAGTAGCTTTGCTAAAATCCATCCATACATTGCTTGCTGTTGCAGTCTATTTTGTTTAAGAAATATGGCAAATGGATGTGAAAATGGCATTCTTAAATGGATACCTTGAGGAAGATATCTATATAGAACAGCCACTAACTTTTACATCCAGTGATGCTGATCATAAGGTATGCAACCTGTAAAGGTCCATATATGGACTTAAGCAAGCATCTTAGAGTTAGAATACTCATTTTAATGATGTAATCAAATTATTTGGTTTCATCAAAAATGAAGAAGAATCATGTGTCTTCAAAAAAGATCAGTGGGAGTGCTGTTATCTTTCTTGTATTGTATGTGGATGATATCCTCCTTATTGAAAATGATATTTCCATATTGACCATAGTTAAAATATGGTTATCCAAAGAATTCTCCATAAAAGACCTAGGAGAAGCATCCTATATTCTAGGAATTAAGGTCTATAGAGATAGACCAAATAGGATGCTAGGACTTTCATAGAAGATGTATATAGAAGAAGTGCTAAAAAAATTTAGCATGAAAAACCTCAAGAGGGGATTAGTATCCTTCAGACATGGCATTCATCTTTCCAAGAAGATGTGCCCTAGCACAGTTGAGGAAATAGAATGCATGAGCAAGATCCCTTATGCTTCAGTAATAGGGAGCCTCATGTATGCCATGTTATGTACACGACTTGATATAGGCCATGCTGTGAGTGTCACGAGCAGATATCAGTCGAATCCAGGTGAAGAACACCGGACTTCTGTGAAATGTATCCTTAAGTACTTGAGAAGAACTAAGGATATGTTGTTGGTCTTTGGCAATGGAGAACTCCAAGTCCAGGGGTATGCAGACTCGGATTTTAAGTCTGATGTAGATGATCAAAAGTCAACATCTGAAAGTCTATTTGTGTGTAATGGTGGTGCTGTCAGTTGAAAAAGTTTCAAGCAGACAGTGATAGTAGACTCCACCATGAAAGTGGAATAAATCACTGCGTCAGAAGCTGCGAGGGAGGCATTTTGGTACAAAATATTTGCTGCAAAGATTGGAGTGGTACCATCAGATGCCATTCCTCTATACTACGACAACAGTGGCATCATAGCCCTTGCTAAGGAGCTGAGGTCTCACCAGAAATCTAAGCACATCGAGCGACGATACCACCTCATCCGTGATTACCTCAAGAAGGATTACATCGAGGTCAAAAGAGTCAATTCCACAGATAATGCGGCGGACACACTCACAAAGTCGTTGGGCCAGTAGAAGATCGAAGCCCACCTTGAGAAGATGGAACATAGATTTGTTCGCAATTGACTTTAGGTCAAGTGGGAGTTCGTTAGATATGTGTGCCTTAGAAGTCAGAATTGGCTGACACTTGTTATACACTTTTAAGGATAAAATTATAATTTTGACTATAAATAATAAAATAAATTATTTTTTATCATAATATGTATTTACTGTCTGTGATATATCCCTTGAGTTAATGGTAATGATAGTTCATATTTTCAAGAGTTGAAAATTTAAGATATGAATTTTCATTATTAACTCATAAAATGCTTTCGATCATAGGATCATCATGAGGATGGTGATTGATTTGGAAGGTTTGTGTACAATCACTTCTTAATAGTAGATGAATCTTTAATCTACGGTGTAGAAACATCGGAGCAAGAGTACAGGTACTCGTTAGAGAATGAGGGCACTAAGCGTGACCACCTCGAGCAGTCATAAGGAAGTCTACCTTCTCATTGATGACTGGCTCGATGCTGCGGTGGTATGTCTGGTTCTTTGATCTGAGGTGCATCGACAGTTCACCTTGAGGGTGTTATAGTTTGAATACATCATGACTAGATCTCCTAGCCATTCGAAATCCTGAGGTGTATGTTGGCTATAGCATGTTCATTGTGAAGGAAAATCCTGATTTCCCGATCCAGGTTCGTTCAGGTCTGATCAGATCAAGAGATATATTTCAAAATTTTTTCTCCTGATCCCAATCAGATCTTGATATGTTTTAGATCTGATTATTATTATTTTAGAAATTAAAATAAAATCAGATAAATTAAATCAAATTTAACTTATCCTGATATGGGTAATCCTATTACCCATTGATGATCCTGTATGCAGCGGAAGGTTCTGGATCTAGCCACGCAAGTGCCTGGCCTCTACCGATATCCACTCGGGCTGGATCTAGAGATCCTCTTCTTCTCTATCATGTCTCCAAAAATTAGATCTGGATCTAATCTAGAGGATCTTCAAAACTCCTTTTGAAGATCAGCAGTCGTCCTTTGCAACAGCAAACCTTCTGATTTTATCGCCTTTCTCTTGTCTAGATTGCACCAACCAGGTCCAAACCCTTTTGTGACATGGAGAGGAGAGGAGAAGGTGGTTTTTGATGGAGGAAGAGGAGGAGAGGCAGCCTTGGGGCATGGGGATTTTGTTTCATATTATCTTTGAGTTGGGCGTAGGGTCTATATATAGACGTCTTGTGATCCAACTTTCTTCTTTCCCATCCAATCACAACTCTTTGAAAATTGATCTAAATCTTACTTTGTGGAATAGTCCCCTGGATTCCTCCTTAAGGAGCGAGGCTAAGACCATCAAAGTTGGTTTTAGGAGAACTCTAATTGGAATCAAAAGGAGATGGAGTCTTGTCCAAAGGGACTCCTAAGGCGCCTCCAATGGGCACACGCTAGGGTGGTGATGCCCACTCCTCCTGCAGGTCTGAGCAGGGGACAACCCCACCAGCTTCCCAATAGGGATTGGCGTGATATGTGTCAAAAGTTAAAGTTCCATGGTCAACATTTGACCAGTCAAAGGTAGACCTTTGACCAAAGTCAAAGAATAAGAAATGGTGACCAAAAATGGCAGGTAATGTCTTACAAAAATAAGGACAACCTTTATTGGATAAACCTCCAGTAGACCCATATGAAGGCCCTCGATTGAGCACAAATCCCTTTGCTAGATAGGACAACTTTTTATGATAGCAAAGAAGAACGTTAGTTTCAATCGAGTTGCTAGCACGATATTTCTTTGAAATAATTAATCCTTCAGATTCAATTGAACTGGACCAGTTCAATTGATGATCATCCAGATTCAAACCCTTTTTGTTGACCCAGTTAGGTTCATCTGATATGGTAATGGATATGTCATGATCTCTATCATCGACATCATCAAACATCCTTTTTGATGGATCAGAAACTTCTGATTCGAATGCTAGAATGATGAGCATCTTAAATCATTCTAATTGCTCCCAAAATCCACCAGTGACACCTAGAGTTATATGGTGGGCAACACTCAGAGCTGAATGGAACTCTTTGTGCATACTGTGTGATTAATTCCTTCTACTTGAGCCCATAGATTAGGCGTTAAGGTAAACTCGTCAAACCCTAGTTTCTGTCATATGATGTAATCATTCGTTCGAGTCGATCATGTGAAAATTAAATAAGAATCTTTCTATTATTTACTCTACCATGCCATGGACTTCTGGACTTGATTTCTCAATGATTATCATAGGGCTGCTCTCTACCACCGAGGTAGATAGATTCCACTTGATGCCAACTCTAGTTCCTACAATGAACATTCTATAGCAAACATACACCTCAGGATTCCATATGGCTAGAGACCAAGTAAATGGTAGTCAAACTAAACACCTCAAGGTGACTACCGATGCACTCACGGTCAAAAACCGGCACCACTTACTGTAGCATCGAGTTATCATTGAGAGAAGGTAACTCCCTAATGACTACTCGAGGTGGTCACGCTAGTGCCTCGTTCTCTAACGAGTACCTATACTTCTCGCTCTGGTTTCCACACGTAGACTCAAGACTCATTCTACTAAAGAGAAGCATTGTACAACCAACTTTTGATCATCACACCTCGTGATGATCCTATGGTCGGAAGCATTTTATGAGTTAACAATGATTATTCATTCTAAAATTTTCAACTCTTTGAAAATATAATTATCATTACCATTAACTCAAAGGATGTATCAAGAACTTAATACACATAGTGATAAAAATTAACCCATTTTATGATATTAGTCAAAATTATAATTTTGCCCTTTTTTCAGAAGTTATACAAGTGGCAGGCCAATTCCTGCTTTAGGCATATATATTAAACCACGTTGTTAGGAATTGGATTGCCACCAAAAGGGGAATCTATCTACCTCGGTAGAATGAGGAGCAACCCTATGATGATCATGAGAATCAAGTTCATTAAGCCCATGGACCATGGCCGAGTGAAATAATAGAAAGAGTTTCTATTAAGATTTTTACATCAGATTGAATCAAATGATTAAATCATATGATAAGAAATTAGGGTTGTGACGACGTTCTAACCTTAAACCTAATCTGATCCGGGCTCAAGATAGAAGAAACTTAATCACACATATAACTTCACCAAGAGTTCATTTTCTAGTTTTGATGGGTTGCCACCATATACTGCTTAGGTGTCACTGGTGAATTTTGGGAGCAATTAGAATGATTTGGATGATCGATCATTCTATTGTCTGTAATCAGAAAAGTTCTAATCCATCGAAGGTTTTCGATGATGTCGATGATAGAGATCGTGACATATCCCATTACCATAAGAACTGAACTTAATTAATCACACAAAAAGAGATTTAGATCTAGATACATCAATGTAGACTAATCCATTAATTGATTTGAATTAGTTCAATTAGGTTCAAGAGAAAATCATGCTAGCACCGATTGAGCCTAATGTTCTCTTCTACAATATTAAAATTATCTCGAGAGCCAAATGTATTTATGCTCACTCAGGTACCTTTACTTGTCTGACAGAGCTTGTCAGGTAAAAAATTAACTTAATTTATGAGATAAATTTGAAGACAACACCTACCATTTTCCATCATCTGCTAATTCTTTCTTTTGACTTTGGTCAAACTTGATCTTTGACACTTAGACATCTTCCCATGTGTTCATGCACCCATAGGAGAAGATAGAGGCTTATCCCTTGCTAGAAAGAGGAAAGAAGAGGGTGCATGCCTAGGGAGGTGCCCAAGGATAGGGATGCCTGGAGTCCCATACAGATGGGACTCCGGGTTGCTTCTTGGAATCAAACTAGGTGGGCCAAGGACTTCGCTTTGATCAATCTTGGCACCACCTAAGGGTTTTTGAGAGGGGCTCTCATCTGATTTGATCAAGTGTAATATTATCCCATCAATTAGATTTAGATCTAATTACATGAAAGACGATGATTGGCGGGATGATGTGGCACTGCATGGCGCAGTAGGGTCTATATAAACCCTGTTTGCCCTAGCTTAGAATCTCTTCTCCCTTTGCCCATGCCACACTGCTCTCTTTCCTCTCTCCTCCATGCCTTTCAGATCCTCTCTCTCCTCTCCATTCCCAAGAGGCTTTGGGCTCAAGTTTGGTGCGATCCAGGAAGAGAAAGGACAAGAAAGGAAGAAGAACATAGCACTGCTGCAAGATGACATCGAATCTTCAAAAGTTATTTAAGACCATCAATAATCAGATCTAGATTGATCTTTGGAGATAGATCAGAAGAAAGATTCCAGATTGCCAGATGGATACTGGTAAAGTGCCAGACGACTGTGTGGCTGCTGCATCCAGAACCTCAGGCAATCAGTAGGATCATCATAGGGTAATTAGATTACCAAGAATAAAGGTATAAATTAAAAATATTTAATTTATTTTTTATTTATCTTATTAAAATCTATCATATAGATCTGAAAAAACAGAAATTTGATTTAATCTATAAAATTTTTTAAAATATTTCTCTGATCAAATTAGGACTCTGACAGAACATAATCCAAAAAATTAGTTTTTTTCTTTAGATAAATGCATCGCAATGCCAAAAATACGATATGCATAATATATAAGTATACAAATACTATATAAAAATAAGTTATGCTAATATAATAAAAATATACACTCAAATGCTTGCATTAGTAGCATGTGTCTCAGATATGGGATGACGGTAGCAGGCGCATCTGCCGGTGGAGTAGATGTCGCAGTGAGTAGATGCCGCCGATGGAGGTAGATGTCCTGGTCGGAGGGTGCCCTTGAGTAGCCGATGGCCGAGGTGAACAAAGTATGCTTTTACGTACTCCTCGGATACTGAACTGCACGTAACCCATCGAGGAGGCAAGGAGGTGGAAAGCTAGATGGCATTTCGGTGCCATCATGACCTTGCAACTGATATCCTTTTCAGATATGCAAATAAATGCCACCGATCACCAACTAATAGTAAAGAATAGGTCCTATTCCATAAGGCAATAAGATAAAAACATCCAACAAAAATGTTATGCAATAAATTCTACAACATGAATTATATTTCAGCAAATAATTAAGGATGAGCAACAGTCGTTAGATCCGATCCTCCTCAAATGAATCCTTCGGTGTTAATCTAGAAACTTGAAAAAGAAAAATGATGATGGGCCGGACCCCCTCTTCCCAAATGATGGCGTGATGCTAGGACCCCCTTTCCCTCTTAATGATGGTCGGTGAGGTTGGATTCCTGCCTTCCTCTCTCCGCTCTCTCATCTCCCTCCCCTACGACGTCGGCGAGCCGAAACCCCTCCCTCCCATCCCTTCCTCCCATCTCAGTCTCCCTTGCCGATTTTGGCTGGCCGAGTGACAGCCCTCCTCGTCAAATCTAGTCACAAGCATCTTCCTCTCAGTCTCTTCGGATTTCTAGTTTCGGATCACCCAAAAATTGGAATTCCAAACCTTCTGACGGGGATCCATAGGTCCGGGGTACTGCTAGCGGTAAATATAGCTTGCCGTCAGTACCTCGGTGCTGATCATCGATATTATGGAGACAGATATAATAAGCCCATTCGGTATCGGACATTCAGATCTGATACCAATAATTAAAAAATTTGCATTCCAATATGAATATCTAGGTTCTATCCAAACCCAATCCATATAGATCTAGTCCCAACCATCGATGGCAACCCCAAGGCTACCGCCACGCACGACCCAAAAACGTGATGGCATGCAGATAATTATATATTTATTAATATTTATTATAAATTACTATAATTATTATAAAATAATAGATTATATAAATTAATTACTATAAATTGAAAGAATTATAATCTACGGCTAACTAAAAGAGGCAGGTGCGCACCGAAAAGCTCGAGGCATGGACGATGACACTACAGAGTCTAAATGCGGGTCGTACAGACGGAGGACGACTGATATAGAGTAAACCACGAAACAAAAGCAGTAGTTCGAGATCTTAAGAGAGAAGAAAGAGAAAGAGAAAGAGAGAGAGAGCAAGGCGCTCGGTCAAGGAATGGGGAATGCCAGGGTGGAGTTGAGAGAACCGCATCAGGGGCACGAGTGATAGAGGTTGGAAGATAGTACATGGAGCGGTCGACGACTGGGAGGCGGAGTCAGTGATACGCTGGGGGGCAGGTGGGGTGGTGGGGAGGGGCAGCCGGGGATGGTGGGAAGGAGGAGCGGGGCCAGGGGGAGGGTGGGGTGGTCGGGTGGGGGTGTGGGGGTGGAGCGGTCGGGGATGTGGGTGAAGGAAGGGGTGACCGTGGGGAGGGTGGGGGGGCGGGTGGAGGGAGCGGGGGAGTGCCGGCGGGGATGGAGGAAGGCCGAGGAGGCACAACGCTGATGCTGGAGTGAGTGGATGAAGGCTATAGGTCTGACCGTGAGGATGGAGAGTGTGGAGGGGAGGGGGAAGAGGGGTGGTGCGGCGAGGGAAGGAAGGGGCGGCTGGAGGGGAGGGGGGCGGCGGTTGCTGGGGAGGAGCCTGTTGGGATAGGGGAAAGGGCGGTCGATCGGGAGTGGGGGTGGGGGGCTGGTCGGTGCGGGTGGCGGTAGGCAGCAAGGGTGCCGCGGTGTTATGAGGGTTGGAGGAGGAGGGGGAGGGAGGGCGGTGATGGACCGAGCGGGGAAGGCAGGCTGGTAGCATCGGGCCGGGGGAGAAGCCCCTTACCGACGATGGAGAAGAGGGGGAGAGAGAGCAAGAGAGATTGAGCGCGCACGAAAGGAAAGAAAAAATTTGAGGATTTTTAACCTAACCTATGGATAGCGATTATCGAACTGCTATCATAAATCTATGGCAGCGGTTATCCTAAAACCACTGCCATAGATCTATGACAGCGGTTCTATAACCACTGCTGTAGATCTATAGCAGCGATTTTGATAACCGCTGCCATAGGTTGAAAAATAATATTTTTTTTTATTTTTTTTAAATATTATATAATTTTAAAATTTAATATCCATCTTCACTCATTCATTATCTAAATAATTATCATTAGAGTATCATCGCAAAAGATCGTCTCGATCCGATGGCCCTAGCTTCATCGATCAAAAAAATTTGATTTCGATGATCATGAATGATGATGCGATGATCTGATAGATGAAGATCTTCGATGGATCCAAAAATCTGCAATGATGATTTTGATGATGTTTGTAGCATACTATCAAAGTTTTACTTCAATCGGAATATCATTATCATGGATCAATTTAGTATGGAAATGATTTCGACCATTAAATTAGAAATAAGCGATCAAAGGGTTAAACAGCATTCGATTATGAGATAATTTTTTAGTTAAATGATCTTTGTTATAATTTTAAATATTTTATATGATGATGATAGTAAAATTTAAATCATTTTCATATAAACTATTCATGTTAAGCAGATATTGCAAAAGCACGAGCATAACAACCTAGTGAAGTTTTCAGAATGGTTATTCAGGAAGACGTATAGTTTTAGATCGTTCTTCATCTCACAAGTTAAATTTTATAATCACCTACCATAAAAAAAATGATTAAAATAGTAGTCAAGATTATTTATAAAAAAAAATATCTCATAATTGGATACCGTTTGGTCCTTTGATCACTTGTTTATCATTTAATGGCCAAAACTAACTTATATTAAATTGACCAAGATAACGATATTCGATTGAAGTAAAACTTTGATAGTATGCTACAAACATCATCAGGATCATCGTTGCAGATTTTTGGATCCATCGAAGGTCTCCATCTATTAGATCATTACGTCGTCGTTCGTGATCGTCGAAATCAAATTTTTCTAATCGATGAAGCTAGGGCCATCGGATCGAGACGACCTTTTGTGATGACACTCTAATGATAATTATTTAGATAATGAATGATGAAGATGGATATTAATTTTTAAAATTATATAATATTTAAAGAAAAAAAATATATGACAGCGGTTATAATTAACCGCTGCCATAAATAAACTTATAGCAGCGGTTCCTACTAACCACTGCTATAGGTCAGACTTGTGGCAGCGGTTCCTACTAACCACTGCTATAGGTCAGACTTGTGGCAGCGGTTTCACTAACCGCTGCCATAGGTCCGATCTATAGCAATGGTTACAATGAACCACTGTTATATGTCGACCTATGGTAATAGTTTCTTGTAACTACTGCTATAGATCCGACCTATCATAGCGATTTTTTGTAATCGATTTTTTGTAATCGCTATGATAGGTCCGACCTATGATAGTGATTTTTGAAACTGCTGCCATAGGTTCGACCTATGGCAACGGTTAATGAAAATCACTATCGTAGGTTTTATGGTAACGGTTTTGAAAACTACTGCCATAGTATGCACTGCCATAGGCCTTTTTTGTAGTAGTGTAGTCTATTTATAGATTGGCCTTCTATGAAAGAAACTTCAATCAAAGTTGCTATAATCTTTAATTCTTGATTGTTAGATCAAATAAGCTAAGTACCTCACTCTGATATCACTTGTTGTCCAAAGATAGCAACTCAAGAGAGGGGTGAATTGGCTTCTTTAAAAAAACTTGAATATGCGATCAAATAGAAAAATAAGTGTGCTTGTGAGGTGCTAAAGTTAAATTAGATGTAGCAATAGAAAGTAAGTAGAGATCAATCATATAAACATAAATACAATAAATTTATAGTAGTTTGGTACTAAACTCATCACCTATATTCACTCCTCAAGGCATCCTAGTTGAAAATTTTAATTATAATTAATTTCTTCATTACAGTCGGATTGTTTTACTTGGGCCATAATCAAACCAATTAGTTTTGCTTGGGCCCACCAGCCATAACCTTCACAAGCAAGTCTCCCAAGACTTAGTTAAATATAATCATCGAATTACAGGCTTGGACCTACTTTAATCCCCAAGATTCTTTATCCAAAAAACTTATTACAACACAAGAATACAATAAATGAACAATTTAAAGTTCAAAACCAAAAACTCTTTTAATCTTAAGGAAGTCACAGATGAAGCCTCTTTAATGCACTGACATCCTCGATTGCTTGAAAGAATGATTTGAATGATTGCTTAGTAGCTCACACAATGAATGCATTTAAGATCTCCTCTTAAACGAACTAGAAGATAGAAATTGATTTCTCTCTTGGGTTCTCCTTCTTTCTTGGTTTTTTTTTACTTTAAGTTCTTGGATATGTTCCCCAATTAAATTTCTTACTTAAACATATCCAAAAATGGTTGGAAGAGATGAAATGACCATTGAACTACTGAAACTAGCCATTTGGACTATTTTCTACCCTTTGAGGATGTTCTAAAAGAACTAGCCATCAGACTGTCAGATGCAGAGGAGTCAACCCGTGATCTTCAAGGATCAACTTGACTATTTTAGGGGTTGACTCATAAAGTACTATATCTCAGGATAGCTCTCTATCTTTTGGACTATTGTCATTTAGGGTTGACTCAGCTTCTATTGTGGTCGACCTATCTAAAATTGGGGTTGACTTGGGAATTGGCCATTTTTTACTACTTTCTATCTTCATCCTAAGACCAATCAGGGGCCGACTTTTGTTTTGTTGGAGTTGACTCAAGCTTGAATAGTTTTCTACTACTCTCTATCTTCTCCTTAAGACCATTATGGAGTCAATTCTTATCCTATTGGGGTCAACTCAAGTTCAGATAATTTTTCATTCATCTCTATCTTCTTCTTAAGACCATTCTAGGGTCGACTCTTATCTTATGCGAGTGGACTCAGTTTTTGCTAGGGTCGACCATAGACTATGTTAGTCTTCTAAGACATGTTAAAGTTAACTCTTGATATCTTGGGGTCGACTCTTCTCTTCTATCTCTTATCTAAAGTTTTGAGAAACATTTTCTTTGAATATTTTAGAAGGGGCTTCTTCTTGTGCATCCATTGAGCATCAAAAGAATCCCTATGGCCATAATCTCAAGCATGCATTAGTACCAATTGTATTTAAGATCTAGGATCATCAAAATCAATCCTCGAATCAACATCATAGATAACTAATTAGTATTTTTAAAGGCCCTGAATGATACCAAACCTAGATGCTTTTAATTCGATTCCTGATGGATCTTGCTTTGTTCACACCAATTTTGATCATGTTTGAAGGTTATACACTGATTTTGTTGGAGAAGCTATTGGAAAATGTGTCCCAATGTCAATTGCTAGCTTATTGATGGTTGAGCAACATTATAATTATAATTAATTTATTAATTAATAAAATATATTTTTGATATTTTCATCATAAGTTTTCATCTTCTAGCAAACTCCATTGTTATGATGAAGTCCTTAAGACTATTTAGGTTTGATAAAGAGAGAATTTATTGATTAATCCTTAAAACTATTTATGATCAAATGATAGACTGTTAATAAGGATGACAGCATCTATCGAGCATAGATCGTCGTATGCCATATAGGTTGGTTGTCCTCTTAACCAAAAAGTGTGGAGACAGTGGTATGAAATACAGTTGAGATGTATATAAAATTTGATGTGGTGCTCCCGAGCCTTGGGAGGTCACAGGAGAAACTAGGGTGTTGGCTTCGAGAGACTAGGATGGGTATGAGTCCTAGGATTAGGACAGGAGTTGTCCTAGGTGAAGACAGCATGTAGCCCTGCATGGACTCAAGGTTCAGGTGTGAGGATCTTGATGGGCTTGGTAGGTACTCCAGAGATCTGGGACATAAGATGGAGTAAGAGACCAAAGTTAGGAGAAGAATTAGCCAAGATAAGGAGTTGACACATAGGCGTGTCAGCTCGGATACGTAGTCGAGCCAGCTTGGGCTGAGATCAAGCTAGCTCAGGGTGCAGTCAAGCCAGCTATCTCAAGTAAACAAAAGATAGGATTCGGGTGAGATGCAGCTGAAATAGCTTGGCTCTTGATAGAGCCAGCTCGATGGTGGTGAACAGAATTAGATGAAATTTTCTATTTGGTCTTAGATTAGAATGAGATAGGTGGGTCTGAGCCTAGGACAGGGTTTGAGCTGTAGTTTCTCTAGGTGCAATTGAAGTGATGGTTGGTGCAGGGGTAGAAGAGGAAAAGTGCTAGGGTGAAATTCTTTAGGGTTCAATCACTGCAAGTGAAGAATCGGATGAGCTCTTGGTGGTCTTAGAGGAGCCTGTGGGGTGTAGTGTATCTGAGATGATTTTAGATAGGTCTACGGAGTGTGGAGGGTTTGAAGAGACAGCGACGATATCCGAGGCACAGTGGCAGGCTCAGTAGTGTAGCATTGAATGGTTTTCCTCGAGGGACTCGATTATAGAGTCGGCTTCTATGGCATCAGGGTGACTTTGGTTTCAGATGGAGCACGAGATAAAGGTGGCTTCATAGATGGAGAGAGATGTGACAATAGTTCAGAATGGTGGAGTGCATGAGAATCAATATTCTAGCACCAATGCTGGAGATGCAATGTTTCAGGTGGAGCAGCACATGCGGAAGGATAGGCAAAGTTCTGAGGAGATCGTGTCAGGGTATGCAGCAGGCACCGGTATAGGATTGCTATAAATTCTCCAAAAAAGTCTAGGATAGTTGATACAGCTACCAAGTAGAAGGATGCTTACAACTCCAAGGATGGTGCATAGGTGCAAGCCAAGGTCTTCAATGGTGGAGGTAGTCATCCCAAAGACCTCAAAGGAAGCCTAGAAGCTGAAGAAGAATGGTGGTGGCAAGGTATTTATAAGTGCTATTAAGGCAAGCATCGACAGCAAGATCATGCAAGAGAACACTGCCAGGTGTGCCAAAGCTTGGGCACACCAAGATGAAGATTATAGGATTTGATGTGGTGCTCCCAAGCCTTAGAAGGCCACAAGAGGAGCCAAGGTGTTGGCTTTGGAAGACTAGGATGGATGTGTCTTAGGACTAGGATAGGAGTTATCCTAGGTGAAGATGGTGTGTAGCCCTGTACGGACTCGAGATTCAGATTTGAGAATCTTGAGAGGGCTTGGTAGGTGCTTCGAAGATCTGGGACAAAAGATGGACCAAAGGATCAAAGCCAAATAGAAGATTAGTCAAGACAAGGGGCCGACACATAGGCGAGCTGGCTCGGGCTGATATCGAGCCGACTTAGGGCGCAGTCAAGCTGGCTGTCTCAAACAGATAGAAGATAGGATTCGGACGAGATGAAGCCGAGCCAGCTCGACTTCAAATAAAGCCAACTCGAGGGTGGCAAACATAACTAGACAGGGTTTTCTATTTGGGGTCCTAAGGCCTAAACTAATAAGATCTTAAGGGAGCTAACTCATGTATGGATCAGGTTCAGATCTAGGGGATAAGAGCATGTGACACACACACACACACACACACACACACACACACATATATATATATATATATATATATATATATATATATATATATATATATGTGCTCGATGAGTGCTTTCATGTATTGGATTAGCTTAGGAGAGTTTTTTAGGTAGGGTTGGGTTTATTAGGGTTTATGTGGTGTAACAAAAATCCTAGGATATATAAACCCAAGCATTGTAATCTTTAAAAGGAGTGGAACACAATTGAGCTTTTCTCCCTAAAAACTCTCTACTCTTCTCTTTTTGGTTCCAACTTTAAGCCCTAGGTGCCGGCTATCTACTTTGTTCTTCTTCTCTCTAACAATGTAGGGGTACATCATTACTGAACATGACCAACTCTAGAGCATTCTACTGTCGAGAATGTCTCTAATGAGATATAGGTATAATTGTTCCTTAGACCTAAGATCACCTCAGTGACTTGCAAGCAACTCACTGTGTGTGAGTAACTGAATTTCTAATTCAATAATGGAAGGCTTCTGAGCATAGTCAAGTACCTGCAAAGTCGGTGTGTGATCAAGATGGAATGGACCACTCTAAGAGTTGGAGAAAAATGTATCACTGTATTTTAATATAGCAAAATCTTGGTCAGGATAATCCATCAGATGAATTTGATATTTTAAAATACAAAATGGATAGTCTGTTCAGAGTTGATAATTGAACTCTGAGGTATTCTATGAGCATTTTGGTCAAGTGGATGAATTATATGGAAACTATATCTACATGGATTCTAAGGATATTGTTCTATACATTCGACCTATCCAACCATCGGGTACCATTGCTAGATGATTACTTTGATTGATATAAAAATTTATTCTTATGCTACTGACTTAGGTTCAGACCTATAAGGTCACACATATTAGAGCTCATGATCTGATCGAATGATTGATCAATGATTAAGAATCATTCTAAGGTTAAACAATCAATACGATTGATGTTTAACCTAGTGCAGGTGTTGTACGAGGATTGATTAGCAATTCTATTGCTAATTAGCTTAATTTAATTAAGCCAAAGGATTGAAACTAAGTCTAATTGAATATGATTTAATTAGATTTAGTTTGGGCTTGATTGGATCAAGTCCAATTGGTTTATTGGACAAGCCAAGTGCAAGGAAGAATTAGTCATAGTTCAACTAGGACTTGGGTCAACCCAATTTTCTAATTTGATTAAAAAATTAAATCAAAATTAAATCTAATTTAATTAAGTTCTTAACTTATTTAGGACCCAATTTAATTGGATTTAATTAATTCTGGTTTGATTTGGCTTGAGAAACCATGTTTGACCAAGTTAAACACGGAATCCTAGTAAGACTAGGATCCATTTATCTTGCACCACCTATATCCCATGCCCCCCACACCCACTCTCTCTATTTTATGCGATAAAAATCCTCTCTCCCTGATCATCATGCATGCCCACTCTTCCCTTCTCTCTTTTATGGTAATTAGTTGTGGACCAGGTCAAAGGGGGAAGTTTGAATATGATTTGAATTTTTTTTTAGAAAGAGTTTTAGGAAACTAAAACTCCTCCCTTGAATGCTGCCCTCCTCTTTCTATTTTCTCTCTTTTTATTTGATGGAAAAGGAGGTATTTTGTGTGATAGTTGTTGGTGGTCCATGCCAAAAAATAAAGGAGGGGATGACCAAGTGTTGGGCGCCCCAACTAGTTGCCTATTTTGGTCTTTCCTAGTCTAAGAGTTTGATCCAACAAGGACTCTTCTATATCTCTCTATATAGGATGAATTTTGGATTGATTTTTGGATATATTCTAGATCTTTGAGAGATCTTTTGGGTAGATGAAAATTAGGGAGAAACAATATTGGAGCATGGAAATTTCATAGATGCTAAACTAGGTGTCTAGGTGAGAGAATAGAGAAGAAGAAGAGGGACTTCTTCTAGGATTGTCTTGTTCATCTCTTTTTCTCCTTCCTTTTGAGGTTATTTAAGAGTTTCTCAATATATAATTTCTCCTCCTTCTCATCTTTGGAAGAGTCCAAATTCAGTAGAAGGAAGCACCGGATCAACCGCCAAAGAAGAATCAGCACAGTACTAGCATAATGTGTTGATTTCCTACATCGGACTTCTAATCATAGTTCGTGGGCTCATATCGATGAATTCTAGAGGTCGGATGCATGTACGGCTCACCACATCATCCTCAAGCCTGAATCAATAAGTTAGAATGTCTAACTTGCATAGATAATAGATCTGATCTATTTTACATACCTGCAATAGATGTAGAGTAGATGCATGTTGATGTGATCAACATATTTTATTTTCTTCCTTATGGTAATTTTTTATTTAATATCATGCCATAATCATGTAATAGGATATTGGATCTAGGGTATTATCTAGTATTAAAAATTAATTTTGATTAATTTTAGTCTTCCACTACCTGATCTTGAAAAGTTTCAAGATCTAGCCTTGAAATCCTAGATCTGGTTCCTTCAATTGGTATCAGAGCCTAGATTGATTATTACATGATTATATGTGTATGTTTAGATTATTTTTTAGATTAGTTCTAATTTATAATCTAATTATTAAATCTAAAATTAAAAATCATGATCATATGAACTGCTATATGGTTGTCCTACTGTAAGATTTACCCCTTACAGTGGACATGTTGTCCTAGTTCATGTAGATCTACTTCTTATCATAAATTTATTAAATGTGATCTAATTTTATTTATAATTTATTAGATTTAAAATAGTTTTAGATCTAAAAATAAAAATTTTAGATTGCACAGACTGCTATAAGGTTGTCCTACTGTAAGATTTATCCCTTATAGTGGAGAGGTTGTCCTAGTACGTGCTGATCTAAAATATTGATCATAATATTTTAGATTAGATCTTAGAGATTTTATGATTTGATTAAAAATATTTTAATTTAATTTTAATCATCATAAATATATTATATTTGATCTAAGGTAATTCATAATTGATTAGAGTTAAAATTATTTTAATTACATGAACCTGTTTAGATTAGATCTAAAGTAGTTTCATGCTTACTTACTTGCATATTGATTATAAATCAAACATGCAACTTGATTGGTAGAATCATGTTGTTAAAATATTTTATAAATATAAAAATTATTTTTAAAAAGTCAAACCCCAACCCTCAGTCTAAAACTTAATTAAGAATTAAAAAATTATTTGATTAGGATCTAGGATTGTGAATTGAAGATCCTAAGACACAAATCATAACACATTAGGTTAAATGGGTTAGTAGGGATTAGGTCCATTAATTGGATTAGACCTAGGATTAGATTAAAAAATGAACTTAACTAGAGAATTGACTAAATCAAATCAATTGTTGTCTTAGATTAGGTTAAGGATTCTCTAAATCAATTACAATAGTTATAGTTGGTCAAGTCCATGTCTTTAACGAGACCCAAGATGGACTTGATTCTTAGCTATGCGGTCTAGGACGAACTATTAGATTGATCTAATTAAGATTGATTAAACCAATTGATATCTAACGTAAATCAGACTAGTGGTTTTTAATTGGCAGCCCACTTACATGGCCATTTCTGATGATGTCTAAGGTAAGCTTTGGCAGACCCTCCTGCTGATCGAACTTATCCGACCTCTTAGTAAAATTATATTTTGATTGAATCACTTGACTATTCGAGCTAAACCATGTCAGCTAGGTAAATTAATATGACTAATTTAAGTGCTCCTAGACTAGCCTATTAATGGTCTCCCTTATGCTGACTTGGTAAAGCCAATGGGAGAATCATGACAAGTTGGTTCTTTTGACCTTCCCTCTTCTTTAAAATCAAATCCTTTAAAATTATTAGATCCCTAAAATGAAATAGTTATTATGATAACTAGATCATAGCCTTCCATTAAGTTGGTGATAATGAGTCCATTAGTTGGGTAATCATTGGAGGCCCATAGGCCTGGTGCTTATCTGGTAATGGAATTATCATTCATAATATGATTTCTTGGCCGCATCTCTATAAATGTTGATTAGGTTGACTAACCATAGTTGGACTTAATCATCTATTAGTTAGATGGACCAAGTATGATCATGTTAATGTTTAGACCTAACCGAAACTTTCAATAGAGGCCCTAGCCTATTGAAAAGATACATGGGGCTAAATTAAATTACTAAAAATTATTTAAAAAATAAATTAGTTATGAACCTATCCTTAGATATACATGGATTGACCAACCATAGTTGGACTTGTGCATAGTTTATGTAGATTCTAGTACCCACTAAGAAATTAGGATAATTCCTTGAATTAGAGGTAGAGGCTACCAGTTTGAATAAAATAGTGCAAGAATCTTTTGATTAAAGTCCAAATCTTTAGGTTTAATGAATCAATTACTAATTAGGCTTTTGGTTCTTTTTTATGCAGTTAAACCCAAACCACAGTTGCTCCATTCATTGTTAGACAATGATAAACTTATGGGACCCAACTTTGATAATAAGTATCGAAAGTTGAATGTTGTTCAGTAGCATAAAATGGTTCATGCTGGGGCCTCTATGTCTTGTTTAAACATAAAGTCCAAGAATAACTTAGATCAGACAGAATGCTTCTACTTTAAGAAGCAAGGGCATTGGAAGAGGAACTATCCTCAGTATCTTGATTTTCATGACCCCAATAGGCTAAAAAAGAAAGATGAGCAAGTAGTTGCTAATCAAGGATGTTATATGATAACACCTTATAATTTTTCTATTTATGATACTTCTACTTGGATATTAGATACCGAAAGTCCAGTCCATATTTGCAATATATTGTGAGGACTTCAAATTAGTAGAATATTTGAAAATAATGAGCGATTCCTGAATATTGAAGATGAAAGGTCTGTTCCAATTCTAGCTATGAGAATAGTTCAACTTATTTTCAATACTAATATCATTTTTTTAAATGAATATCATTATTATCCTTCCTTTCTAATGAATATAATCTCTATTAGCCTTTTGGCCAAAGATGGTTATCATTTATCTATAAAGAAAGATTATTGTGATATCATTATGAATGATGTTATAATAATGCAAGGATAATAAAGAATGATATTTACATTTTATCACAGCTTGTGAGTGTAATGTACACTTCTAAAAAATATCTTAGATTAGATAATGTCTTTGATATCTACTAGTGGCACTGTAGGCTAGGTCACATTAACAAGAAAAGGATAAATGGGTTGACCCAAGAGGGAATCCTTAAAGTAAGTGATTATGAATCACTTCCAACCTATGAGTCTTGTCATCTTGGAAAAATGAGCAAGTCACCTTTTACTAAAAAAGATGAAAAAACCACTATGCTCTTAGATCTAGTACATACTGATGTATGTGGACCTATGAGTATAGATGCTAAAGGTGGATATTTTTACTTCATTACTTTCATAGATGATCCATTCAGGTACGGATATGTCTATCTGATGAAATATAAGTCGGATTCATTTAAAATGTTCAAAAGATTTCGAAGTGAAGTAGAAAAATAAACTAGAAAGAGTATTAAAACTCTTTGATTGGATCGAGAAGGTGAATATCTATCCAGTGAGTTCTTAACATATTTAAGAGAGAATGGGATTCTCTTACAGTGGACTCTTCTAGGAACACCATAGCATAATGGTGTATTAAAAACAAGAAATCAAACCTTATTAGATATGGTTCGATCCATGATAGGATTTACCAATCTGCCTGTTTCATTTTGGGGCTATGCTCTTAAGACTACATGTTATATATTGAATAATGTATCAAGTAAATCTGTCGCAAAGACTACATATGAGATATGGACTGGATGTGGGCCTATACTCTCTCACCTACAGGTTTGGGGTTGTCCGACGTATGTCAAATATTTGCATACAGATAAGCTTGGATCCCGATCTGATAAGTGTGTGTTTATAGGGTATCCTAAAGAAAGTAAGGTTTACTATTTCTACCATGCTAATGAGCAAAAGGTGTTCGTCAGTCTTAAGGCAATCTTTTTAGAAAAGAAGTTTCTTGGTGAAGAAACCGTTGCCTCTAAGATTGAACTTGATGAAGTTCAATAGGTAGAAGGATCGATACTTATAGCTGAACCTGAGTCAGATTTGATTAGATTAGATTCGGAGCTTAATGTACCTGCACCATTAAGATGGTCCGATAGAGTACCACATCATTCGGATAGATACTATGATTTCTTGCTTCGTGATGGTGATTCCATCGAATTCGATGAGAACGATGAGGATCTGATCACCTATATGGATGCTATGCAGAGACCTGATTCTTAGAAATAGCATGAGGCCATAAAATCTAAAATAGAGTCCATGAAGGTCAACGATATGTGGACATTGGTTGACCCACCCGAAGGTGTTAAGCCCATTAGGTGTAAGTGGATCTTCAAAAGAAAAAGGGATGCAGATGAAAAGGTGGAGACCTATAAAGCCCATCTAATTGCCAAGGGGTATCGTCAACATTATGGTATTGATTATGATAAGATGTTCTCTCCTGTGGCAATGCTCAAATCTATTTGGATAATGCTTGCAATAGCTGCTCATCTAGACTATGAGATTTGGCAGATGGATGTCAAGATAGCTTTCCTAAATGGAGAGCTGATTAAGGAGGTGTATATGATATAACCTGAAGGGTTCACATTCATAGATGAGTCTAAAGTGTGCAAGCTTCAGAGATCCATTTATAGATTGAAGCAAGCATCTCAAAGTTGGAACATACGTTTTGATAAGGTGATCAAAATATTTGGCTTTGTTAAGAACGGAGAAGAGCTCTACATTTACAAGTAGGCAAATGATCCAATAGCGGTATTCCTTATCTTGTATGTGGATGACAATCTCTTAATCAGAAATAACATCCTCACACTGTAGGAAATAAAAGTCTAGTTGTCATCATAGTTCTCCATGAAGGACTTGGGTAAAGCATCCTACATCCTAGGGATGAAGATCTATAAAGATAGATCTAAAGGATGCTTGGGTTATCCCAGTCCACGTACATAGATACTATGCTGAAGATGTTCAGCATGAAGAATTTCAAAAGGGGCTATCTTCTGATAGGCCATAGAATTTCTCTCTAAGAAGAATTGTCCGATAACTCCAAAGAGAGAGAGCGTATGAGTAGAGTTCCATATACTTTAGTAATGGGATCTATCATGTATGCCATGACATGTACGAGACTAGATATAGCATACTCACTAGGAGTAGTGATTAGATGTCAGAAATGTGCACTCTTCCCACATGGATCAATGTGGTCGTTGGTGATTAGCCAAGCAACAACAAAAAAACTCTCAAAGATTAATGTGGAAGCATGATCAAACAATTCAAGGAATAGGGAAGAAGAGAAAAAGAGATTTTCGGAAGAAAAGAGCTTTTATTAAGTATATCTCAGCCACATTACAATCTTGACCTATTTTCAGTATATATATACTTTACAAAGGGTCAAATCCAAGCTCATAGAAAAACTCCTCCCTAAATTCAAACAATCTACGTACACAAAATAATAACCCACGAACACTGAGCCAGCCCAGTTTCAAACTGAGCTAGCTAACTTGCGACTGGGTCGGCTCAGTCTGAGACTAAGCCGACCCAGTTGTGTACCGTGTCAATAGCTTAAAAATGCTGCTTTCTATCTAGATCTTCCTCTGAGACCTAGACGACCCAGTCCTAGACTGAACTAGCCCAATTTCCAACTTAGCCGGCTTAGTCTCAAGGTGAGCCAGCCCAGTTTCTGAACTTTGCTAGGAGAACTAATTTCTCTTCCGACTCGCTTCCATCTTTTCATGACCTATCTTCTCATGTTTCCAAGACTTGAGAGTGCCACTTCTGAGCTCACATTCTCCACCTTGGTGCTTCCAAGTCCTTGTGAATTCATCTCTTCTCAACAGATCCATCCGTGCCACACATCTTTGAAAGTTATCTTTCGGGAGTATCTTCATAAGTGCATCAGACTGATTCTCTTTGATATGGACCTTCATCAGTTCCACTTCACCTTCCTCCACCAACTCTCTGATCTTGTAGTACCTCATGTCTATATGCTTTATGTGCGCATGATAGATTGGATTCTATGCCAACAACAGAGCACTTTGACTATCACTGAACAGTGTAATCTTGCTCTGCTCCACCCCCAACTCATCAATCAGCCTCCTAAGCCAAAGGGCTTCCTTTGCAGCCTCTATTATGCCAATGTACTCAGCCTCTATGGTAGACAAGGCTAGATTGGCTGAAGGGTTGATCTCCAAGACACCGGTCCACCATATACGCAGAAGAGGTATCCAGTAGTAGACCTTCTTGTATCAAGATCACTAGCATAATTTGCATCAACAAATTCTTCCAAAGGATTTGAACCTTCACACATCTTCACAGATTATTCTCCAAATCCTCCCAACTGCCCACCAAGCACCAAACCAAAATCCCTTGTTCCATGCAGATATCTCACTATCCATTTCAATGATTTTTAGTGTTCCTTCCTAGGGTTAGCCATGTATCTACTAACTATGCTCACTGTATGTGCTATATCTGATCTATAGCATACCATAGTATACATCACACTGCCTATAACATTTGTATAAGGGACTCATTCCATGTACTCTCTCTCCTCTTCTAATTGGGGGCTCTATAACTTAGAGAGAGACATATGGCTCGGCAATGGTGTCTCTGCAGGTTTGGCCTTCTCCATTTCAAACCTCTCCATAATCTTCTTGACATATTTTTCTTATGATAAATGGACCACTCCTTTGCACCTATCTTTACAAATCTTCATTCCAAGGATTTTCTCAACTGGACCCAAATCCTTCATCTCAAACTCAAATGATAATGCTTTTTCCAATCTTTTCACAGCATCCATGCTTCTACTGGCTATGAGCATATCATCTATATACAATAATAGGTATAGGACATCCTCCTCATCTACATCCTTGACGTAGACATAATAATCATGTTTACATCTGTTGAAATCTAGGCTCAAGACAAAACTATCAAACCTTCGATATCATTGACGAGGGAATTATTTCAAGCCATACAAAGACTTCCTGAGTAAACACACTTTTCTTCCTGTCCCATCTCCATGAAACCATCTGGCTGCTTCATGTAGATTCTTTTCTCCAAAGTCCCATGAAGGAAGGCCGTCTTCACGTCCATCTATTCCAATTCTATGTTATGTTGTACCACTAGTGACAGCAAAACTCGAATAGATGTATGACGCATCCCAAAAGAGAAAATTTTTATGTAGTCAATCCGTTTTCTTTGTGAGTATCCCTTTGCTACCATCTTTACTTTGAATCTGACCACACATTATTCTGAAGGTGCTTCTTTTGTGAACATCCACTTTGAGCCAAAAGATCAAGCACCCTCTGAAAGATCCACCAGCTGCCATATCTGATTCTTCTCAAGTGATTCCATCTCCTCCATCATGACCTATATCCATGAATCATGATCCTTACTCTTCATGTCCTCTGCATAATTCTCTGGATCTCCATTAGTAGTGATGAGTGCATAGAAGATAACCTCATCAATGCCATATCTGACCAACCTTCTAATAGTATGCTGGGGCTTGTGCAAAGCCACTCCCACTAGCACATCTCTGCCTGATGACTGTGGCTGCTCCTGCACATCTGTCTGAACTACCGATCCTTCATGCTGATTTTCAATCTGAGATAATACTTTTCTATCCAACTCCACCCCAATAGGAATACTCCTATAAGTGGATGTAACCTACATGCCATCATTCTCTGACTAGCCATAGTTGTTCACCTTTGTTTCTCCAGTTCCATCTATCCCAGACCTCCTCAAGATGCTCTTCTCATAAAGATAACATCCATACTGATCGCTAACTTTTGTGCCTGAGAGTCCCATAGCAGGTACCCCTTGACGCCTTGTGGATATTCTATGAATGTCATCTTTTGAGATTTTGGGTCCAATTTGCTCCTCTCGATTGCCTCCATATGTGCATAGGCTGTGCAACCGAAGACTTTCAAGTGTCCAAGCTCCACCTTCTTTCAACTCTAGACCTCCTCTAGAATGCCTCTATTCAGCTTATGATGAGGGGACCTATTCACAAGAAAATAAGAAAAAATTAGAGCATCAACCCAAAAGCACTTTGAGAGTGATGTTTGCAGCCTCAAACTCCATGCCTTCTCGATTAATGTCTGGTTCATTCTCTCCATGATACCATTATGCTGGGGAGTCATCTTCATCATGTAATGGCATTTGATGCCATTTTTCTCATAGTGCATCCTAAACTCCAGGCTAGTATACTTCCCTCCATTGTCCGACCTCAGACACTTCGCCTATCTTCCTGACTCCTCTACTTCATCTCTCTAGGCTCTGAACCAGGCAAATATCTTTGATTTTTCTCTGATCAAATAAACCCACACCTTCCTTGAGAAATCATCAATAAAAGTTATAAAGTATTTTGCTCTACCTCTAGCTGATATAGGAGCTAGTCTCCACACATCCGAGTGTACTAAATCCAGCATTCCCTCGCTGCACTTGATACTTCTCGCAAACTTCACCCTATGCTATTTGCCAAAGATGCATGGCTCACAAAGATCTATGCCCTCCTTCTTCAGGACTGGGATCATACCGCTTTTGCTTAGTTTAGTGAGCCCACGGTCACTCATATGACCCATCTGATAGTGCCATAATTGATATAAAATTTGCTCTTCTTGTGCTACTGCTAGCACCTCTGCACTATCATTTACCACTTAGCCTTCCATTCTATAAAGATTGTTGCTCAGTCTTTTACCTCTCATCACCACCAAAGCTCTCTTAAAAATTTTCAGACATCCACTCCCAGCCTGGCTACTAAAAGCATAACCCTGCTCCTCCAAGTAGCCCAAAGAAATTAAATTCTTTTTCAACTCCGATACATGCCTGACATTTGATAATGTATGAATGATCCCATCATACATCCTCATCCTGATAGAGCCAATTCCAGCTACTTTGTATGGATGATCATCTCCAATGCTGACACTTCCACCATCAGCCTTCTGGTAGGTAGCAAACCAATTTCGATGAGAAGTATAGTGGTACGAGCATGCTAAATCCAATATCCATATAGCATCGCACTCTGTGGATTCATCTGATACAACTAGCAAGTCTTCTCCACTACTTACAAAAGCTGTATCATCTTCCCTGCTGGCCTTTCCTTTTTTTGATCTCAAAAGGGGATAATCTCTCCTCAGGTGTTCAGGCTGATGATATTTATAACATTTCAATGTCATCTTCCTCTGATCGTGAGACTTTGACCTGCCCTTAGATTTTTCTCTTATCTTCTTCTTTGATCTTTTCTGTCTTTCGTTCACAGCCAAGATCTCAGACTTAGGGTCTCCCTTGCAGAACTTTTTTCTTTGCCTTTTTGATCTGAGCACACCAACAATCTCTTCATAGTTTAGGATCTCCTTCCCATAAACTAAAGTTGTTATGAGATCATCATACGAATCTGGGAGAGAATATAATAGCAGCAATACCTGATCCTCCTTATCGATCTTCACATCCAAACTCATCGTCTCAGAATACACCTGATTGAACCTTTGGATATGTGTAATAAGATTTTTGCCTTCAAGCATCCTCAGACTATACAGCTATTTCTTCAACCACAACTTATTCATCATATTCTTCCTTATGTATATGTTCTTCAGTCTCTCCCAGAGCTCCTTTGTCGTAGTTTCTATCCAAACCTTGGACAAAACCTGATCGACCAAGTACATTCGGATTATGCTAAAAATAATTTCCTCCAACTCTTTCCAATCCTCAGCACTAATCTTTTTTGGTCTTTTTTTTATTAAGACCTTGTAGATCCTCTACTGAACTAACAAATTCTTTACTCTTTGCTGCCATAGGATAATATTTTTTTTGCCATCAAACTTATCAAATTCCATCTTAAATCTACATGATCTCATGACTTCAAACAAGTCAAGAATAGATCCCTAACACCCTTTATGATCACACACACCAGCAAAACTATCCTTCAAAGAAGATCTAACTAGCCCTATGTTAGATATATGTGCCCTAGAAGCCAGAATTGGCTGACACTTGTAATACACTTCTAAGAGCAAAATTATAATTTTGACTATAAATAATAAAATAGATTATTTTATCATAAAAGTGTATTTAGTGTCTGTGATACATCCCTTGAGTTACTGATAATGATAATTCGTATTTTCAAGAATTAAAAATTTAAGACATGAATTTTTATTTATTAACTCATAAAATGCTCCTGACTGTATGATCATCATAATGATGGTGATTGATCCAGTTGGTTAGTGTATAATCACTACTTTATAGTAGATGAGTCTTGAGTCTATGGTGCAGAGACACCAAATCGAGAGTACAGATACTCATTAGAGAATGAGGGCACTGAGCGTGACCATCTCGTGCAGTCATAAGAAAGTCTACCTTCTCATCGATGACTGACTCGAAGCTACAGTGGTGTGTTTGGTTCTTTGACCTGAGGTACATCGATAGTTCATCTTAAGAGTGTTATAGTTTGACTATACCATGACTCGATCTCCTAACCATTCAAAATCCTGAGGTGTATTTTGGCTATAACATGTTTATTATAGAAATTGGATTGCACCAAGAGGAAATCTATCTACCTCGGTAGAAGAGGAGCAGCCCTATGATGATCATGAGAATCATGTCCATAAGTCCATGGCCATGGTAGAGAGTGAAATAATAGAAAATATTTCTATTAAGATTTTCACATCGAACTTGAATCGAATGATTAAATCATATCATAGAAATTAGGATTTGATGAGTTCACCTTAACCCTAATCTGATCGGGGCTCAAGATAGAAGAACTTAATCACATAGGTAGCTGCACCGAGAGGTTCGTTTCAGTTTTGATGGGTTGCCACCATATACTGCTAGGTGTCACTATTAGATTTTGGGAGCAATTAGAATGATTTAGATGATCGATCATTCTAGTTGTCTGAATCAGAAGAGTTCCGATCCATCGAAAGGAGTTTTGATGATGTCGATGATGGAGATTACAACATATTTCATTACCATACAAAACTAAACCTAACTTGATCACACAAACAAGGGTTTGGATCTGGATATCATCAATTAGACTAATCCAGTTCAATTGATTTGAATTAGATTCAATCATTAAAAGTTATCTCAACTGAGCCAAACATATTTGTACTCACTCAAGTACCTTTACTTAGTTTGACTAAAGCTTGTTCCAATCAGAAAAGGATTGTCTTAATTTATGAGATAAATTTGAGACAACACCTGCCATTTTTCGTCACCTGCTAATTCTTATCCTTTGAATTTGGTCAAACATTGACCTTTGACCCTTGGACATCTGTCCATGTGTCATGCACCCATAGGAGAGACATATTGACCAAGTCCACCTACCATTTGCTAGGCAGATGGAGGGCACACGCCTCGGATGGCGTGCGCCCCATGTGGATAAACACTGGAGTCCTATATGGATGAGACTCTAGGTTGCTTGATGGAGTCAACCTAGGTGGCGCCAAAGACTCTTCTTTGACCAATCTTGGCACCATCAAAGGTGGTTTGAGAGGGACTCTAATTTGATTGGATCAGGTAATGCCATCCCATCAATCAAATTTAGATCTGATTGCACAAAAGGCCGTGATTGGCCGGGATGATGTGGCACTGCATGGCGTAGATAGGGTCTATATAAACCCTATTTGCACCAACTTTTAGAGAGCTAGCCTTTTGCCAATGCGATAACCTCTTTCCCTCTCATTCTCCATGCCATCTACTAGTCTTCTCTCTCCTCTCCACACCCAAAAGTAGTTGGGCATGAGTTTGGTGCGATTCAAGCAATCAAGAGGCGATAGGAAAATAAAAAGGCAGCCCTGCTACAAGAGACAGTAGCACATCTTCAAAATTAAATTTAGATCTGATTTTTGGAGAAAAAAAAGAGAAGGAGAAGATCTTCAGATCTTGCCTGAGTGGATATCGATAGAGGCCAGGCAATTCCGTGGCTACTTCCAGAACCTCAAGAAAACAACAAGATCATCATAGGATAATCATATTACCCAAACAAGATAACATTAATTTAGATTTAATTTAATTTAATTTTTTATTTATTAGATTATAAAATTAGATCTAAAAAGTGTTAGATCTCATTAAGAGCTAAGAGAAAATTTTTGAAATATGCCTCTCGATCCAATCAGATTTGAACGAATCTGATCCAAAAAATCTAATTTTTCCTTCAACTAGTATCAGAGCCAGGTTACATAAAATTTATTTAGATCTGATTTAATCTAATAAATTAGTGATTTTAGATATCACATGAGATTTGATTAGATCTAAAATTAAAAAATTAAAAAATTAAAATTAATTAATCTAGATCTAAAATGTATGAGATACATAACTAGACTAGGAATAAAATTATTCTATGTGTAGTCTAGTATAATCAAAATTTTTATTTGATTAATTATAATTTTAAGATCTATTTATTTATTATTTTTTGATCTTATAAATATTATAATCAGATCTAAAAATAGAAAATAAATTAAATTTAATTTATTCACATGAGATATGATAGTTGCATGTCTAGACTAGTTGTAGAATAGTTCTACAAAAAGGTCAAGATTAAATTTTATTTGATGTGATTAAATTTAAATTTAATTTTTTAGATGATTATGAGATAATTTAGATTTAAAAAATATGCATGATATGATACATGAGATGTATACAAAACATGTTTTAATTAGATCAATTTTTATATGAGATATATGCTTAGATCTAATTAGTTTGTAGATTAGTTGTATTTCTGATTAAGGCATTTTCCTTGACCGTCTAGTCATAAGAACAAAGTAGGATTTAAAGACTCTCTCCTCCCATTCGATGGAGTATTCTTATGATGTGTAGAGGTGCTGCGCATTCATCCTTAATCAAAAATTGAAAACTTATTTTCTGCAAAACCCTAGATCCTGAAATCCTAGGATCTTATTTACATATTTTGTTTATGAATCCTAAACTTAATTAAGAATTAAGATTATGAAATATATTAGATCTAAAATTGAAAATTTTTAGATCTAAGACATGTTTATAAAATTGGGTTCGAACTTGGGTAGCTCAATTAAGTCTAAGCAGTTGATCAAACCGAATCAAGAGTTGGTTAGATGGGATCAACAGTGCTTAAATTGACCAACCTAATAGGATTAAGTCTGGGTCAAGATCGAGTGATGTGAGTGATCGATCAAGCTAAGACCTAATTAGGCTCAGTGGTTAGAGTCTGGATTGTAGGCTAATCCGATTGATTCTGGCTCAATAATTTGGTGTCTAAGGTAAGTCTGGCAAATTCGATCGACTAATTTTTAATTAGGAGTTACTTAACTCAAATGCATTCTTATCGAGTTAATGGCATATCCCTTCCACCAGTCTCACTTACCTGGCCATGTTTGTTGACTCATTTATGATCTGAGGTGGTCAATAATCGGAGCTAACCCATGCTACTAGGTTAGTCATAATGGTTATGATTATATCAAGTCTAGTTTAATGATACCTAAATCTAATCCCCCTAAGAAAAGATTAAGTCTAAGGTCTTCCACCATTGTAGATGTGCGGGCCCTTTCTAGGGTTGATTATTCTCGACTGGTCATAGTGGTTCAGTTGTATTGAAAAAATGCAACCATGTCTATTAGACAATGGTTGCTATAGGCTGGAGGATGGATTGGGCTCAATATTTCGGATACAGTGAGATACCCAATTAAAAATCCAATCTATGCAAATGGTGGGTCTGACTTAACTAAGGAGTGGATCAATATTTCGGATACGGTGAGATTCATGAATTAGAGACCAAGTTAGGATGCACCATGATTAAAGAATCATTGAACAAGAGTTGTTCACTCATTGGCTAACCCATCACCAATAACTATTAGGTGAGGTGATAAGTAAGTTGGTGGGACTGCACCACCCACTAGAAATCAGTAATCATGAAGATTTTTGCATCTCTACAGAGAGAGTGTAGGGATCCGAGAAAATAGTGGAAGCTAATTTGTTTAAAAATAAAATTTCTAAATAAATTGGTTAAGTCTTAATTACAATATCTAACTAGAAATTTTGACACTCTAAAGAAAAATGTCTGCATCCAACCCACTAGCACGTATCCTGGACACCCATAGACTGACCAGACCAAATTATAAGGATTGGCTCCAGAACTTCAAATTATTTTGGATTCTGAGAAGTTAACTCATGTATTGGACCAGGACCCTCCCACCTTACCAGCTCATCCATCTGCTGAACAGAGAGCATCTCTGGATAAGTGGACAGACGATGATAACAAGACCAGATACTACATATTGGCTTGATGTCTGATGAACTTTAGCACCAACATGAAGATATCAAGACTGCTCACCAAATGTTGGCTTACCTACAGGAGATGTTTGGTGAACAGAGTCGTGTAGCCAAGTATCAAGTCACTAAATGACTTTTCAAGACTAAGATGCATGATGGGCAGTCAGTTCAAGATCATTGTCTGATGATGATCAAGGACTTGAAAGAGCTTGAGAAGCTCTGAGTGAAGTTGGACTTGGATCTACAGAATGATATAATTCTGCAATCCTTGACTGATGCATATGGGCAGTTCATCATGAACTACCATATGCATAAACTTCAAAATTTCTTGGTCGAACTTATGAACATGCTGGTTACCGCTGAGCTTTCCATGAAAGGTTCTAAAGGCTCAGTACTTGCTATGGAATGGATTTCTTTCAAGAGAAAGTCTTTGGAAAGAAGAAGAAGTCTGTGAAAAAATATAAGATGGAAGGAGGAAAGAAGAAAACAGCAGAGCTGAAGAAGGCTGCTGACAAAGAAAAGTGTTTTCAATGCAACAATAACGGCCATTGGAAGCAAAACTGCCCTACATACCTGGCCACCCTGAAGAATAAGGAGGCAAGTCCTTCTAGAGACATGCTCGTTATTGAGTCTAATCTTATCATTTCTTCTGCATCCAATTGGGTGCTTGACTCTAGTTTTAATGCTCACTTGTGTACCTCTTTGTAGGATTTTGAGGATAGCATGAGGCTGAGGGATGGTGAAATGATCCTCCTACGTATCAGAAATGGAGCAAAAGTTACTGTCGTAGCCATGGGAACATACCCTCTTTGACTATCATCTGGTTTAGACTTAGTATTAAAAGACTGTTATTATGTGCTTGCAACAAGCAGAAATTTGATTTCTATTTCTTGCCTTGCATTAGAAGGCTATGTAATTAGTTTTCTTAAGGACCATTATAATATTCTTTATGAAAGAAATAAAATTGTAAGTGATTTTCTTATTAACAATTTTTATCAGTTACATATTGATGTATCTATTTTTAATTTCGAGCAAAATGTGAATGCCATAAAATCAGAATGAGCCAGAGATAGTCCAAATGATAGGTATCTATGGCACCTAAGGCTAGGTCATATAGTAGAAGATAGGATTAACAAATTAGAAAAAAATGGGCTATTGAGTCCGTTGACTTTCGAGTCATATTCAATTTGTGAATCATGTCTTCATGGCAAAATAACTAAGCTTTCTTTTGTGGGACATGGGGAAAGGACCATAAATCTTCTTGCTCTAGTACATACTGATGTGTGCAGCCTATTTAATGTACCAGCTAGAGGCAACTTTATCTACTTCATAATCTTTACTGATGATTTATCTAGGTATGGGTATGTGTATCTTATGAGACACAAGTCTGAAGCTTTTGAAAAGTTCAAAGAATTCAGACATAAAGTACAAAAGCAAACTGAAAAATACATTAAGCTTCTTCGATCAGATTGAGGAGGTGAATATCTTAGTCGAAAATTTTTGGACTATCTCAAGGAATATGGCATAGTCTCTCAATGGACTCCACCTGGAACATCTCAACTCAATGAAATTTTAGAACAGAGAAATCGGATCCTATTAGATATGGTCCGATCATAGACCTCCCTGATTTTCTTCGAGGATACTGTTTGTTAACTTCAATATACTTACTGAATAGGATTCCTTCTAAAATCATTCCTACCATATTATATGAGATATGGCATGGTAAGAAACCAAGTTTGAGTCATCTCAGAATTTGGGGTTGTCCGGCTCATGTCAAAAGACAACAAGCAGACAAGTTAGACTTTTGGTCCTTCAGAGCTCAATTTATAGGATATCCTAAAGAGTCATTAGGATATTATTTCTACATTTCAGAAGATCATAATGTGATTGTGAGTCGACATGCCATCTTTCTTGAAAAATAGTTTATTCAAGATAGCGGCATTGGAAAGCAAATCAAGCTCGATGAGAAAGTCTCACAAGAGCAACGAGCTAAGGACCAAAGGGAACCAAATCAAGTTAAGCCAATTCATTCACTACCTCCACCTCATAGATCGAAAAGAGTTTTTCATCTCCCTGAGAGGTACTTAGGTACTATTTCAGAGAAAATAGAGAAAATGTTCCTCATAGGTAATGGGATTCATGATGATGATCCCAAAATCTAAAATGAGGTGATATCAGATATCGACTCTGAGAAATGGTTAGAGGCAATGAAGTCAGAAATTGAATCGATGCACTCAAACCAAGTCTGGACCTTGGTAGATCCACCATAAGGTATAGTACCTATTGGGTGTAAACAGATCTACAAGAGAAAGATTGGTGTAGATGAAAATATGGAGACATTCAAAACTAGATTAGTGGCAAAAGGTTATAGTCAGCATGAAGGCATTGACTATTAAGATACCTTTTCGTCAGTAGCTATGCTAAAATTTATTTGCACATTGCTTGCTATTGCAGCCTATTTTGATTATGAAATATAGCAAATGGATGTAAAAACGATATTCTTAAATGGATATCTTGAGAAAGATATCTATATGGAACAACCATTAGATTTCACATCCGATGATGATGATCATAAGGTATGCAAGCTGCAAAGGTCCATATATAGACTTAAGCAAGCATCTCGGAGCTAGAATACTCATTTTAATGTTGTGATCAAATTATTTGATTTTATCAAGAACGAGGAGGAGCCATGTGTCTTCAAAATGGTTAGTGGAAGTACTGTTGTCTTCCTCGTATTGTACGTAGATGACACCCTCCTTATTGGGAATGATATTCCCATGATGACCATAGTTAAAATATGGTTATCTAAAGAATTCTCCATGAAAGACCTTGGAGAAGCATCCTTTATTTTAGAAATTAAGGTCTATAGAGATAGATCGAATAGGATGCTAGGACTTTCACAGAAGATGTACATAGAGAAAGTGCTAAAGAGATTTAGCATGGAAAACTCTAAGAGGGGTTTAGTACTCTTCAGACATGGCATTCATCTTTCCAAGAAGATGTGTCCTAGCACACCTGAGGAAATAGAATGCATGAGCAAGATCCCTTATGCTTCAGCAATAGGGAGCCTCATGTATGTCATGTTATATACACGACCTGATATAGCCCATGCTGTGAGTGTCACGAGCAGATATCAGTCAAATCCAAATGAAGAACACTAGACTTCTATGAAATGTATCCTTAAGTACTTGAGAAGAACTAAGGATATATTGTTGGTCTTTGGTAATGGAGAACTCTAAGTCCAGGGGTATATAGACTCAAATTTTATGTCCGATGTAGATGATCGAAAGTCGACATCTGAGAGTCTGTTTGTGTGCAATAGTGGAGCTATCAGTTGGAAAAGTTCAAAGCAAACAGTGATAACAGATTCCACCATGCAAGCAGAATACATCGCTGCATCAAAAGTTGCAAAGGAGGCATTCTGGTATAAGAAGTTTTCCATAGAGATCAGAGTGATGCCATCAGATGCCATTTCTCTGTACTGTGATAATAATGGCACCATAGCCCTTGCTAAGGAGCCGAGGCCTCACCAAAAATCGAAGCACATCGAGCGGCGATACCACCTCATCCATGATTACCTCGAGAAGGGTTACGTCAAGGTCAAGAGAGTTGACTCTGTAGATAATGCGGTGGATCTGCTTACAAAGCCATTGGGGCAGCAGAAGATCGAAGCCCACCTTGAGAAGATGGGACTTAAATTTATAGCCAATTAGCTTTAGGTCAAGTGGGAGTTTGTTAGATATATATGTCCTAGAAGCCAGAATTGGCTGACACTTATAACACACTTCTAGAAGTAAAATTATAATTTTGACTATAAATAAAAAAATGGGTTATTTTATCATAAAAGTGTATTTAGTGTCTGTGATACAGCCCTTGAGTTAATAATAATGATAATTCATATTTTCAAGAGTTGAAAATTTAAGACATGAATTTTCATTTATTAACTCATAAAATGCTCCTGATCGTAGGATCGTCATAACGATGGTGACTGATCTAGTAGGTTAGTGTACAATTGCTTCTTTATAGTAGATGTGTCTTAAGTCTGCAATGTAGAGACATCAGAGCGTGAATACAGGTACTCATTAGAGAACGAGGGCATTGAGCATGATCACCTCGAGCAGTAATAAGAAAGTCTACCTTCTCATCGATGACTGACTCCAAGCTGCAGTGGTGTGTCTGGTTCTTTAACCTGAGGTGCATCGGTAGTTCACCTTGAGGGTGTTATAGTTTGACTATACCATGACTCGATCTTCTAGCCATTCAGAACTTTGAGGTGTATGTTGGCTATAACATGTTCATTGTAGGAATTAGATTGCACCAAAAGGCAATCTATCTACCTTGGTAGAAGAAGAGCAGTCCTATGATGATCATGACAATCAAGTCCATAAGCCCATGGGCATGGTAGAGAGTGAAATAATAGAAAGAGTTTCTATTAAGGTTTTCACATTGAACTTGAATCGAATGATTAAATCATATGATAGAAATTAGGGTTTGACGAGTTCACCTTAACCCTAATCTGATCGAGGCTCAAGATAGAAGAACTTAATCACATAGGTAGCTGCACC